>JAPQRN010000014.1:15788930-15799554 GCA_037367275.1 Coranthus polyacanthus | reverse complement strand
AACTGATTGTTACACAAGTTGAATCCAACACATGCTCAGGTTGCAGGAGCCAACGTGAAAACAGCTGAGGAGCTCACAGCAACAAATCACTGGTTTTCTTAAAAAGCTCTTTCAACCAATCCCTCCTCCCTCTTCTTCTCTCTCTACTTCCCCTATGATATAATAGCCTGTGATAGAAATTCTAACCACCTTCTAACCACTAAATCAATTTAGCTAAATACTTTAAGATGTTTTTTGTCAGAACTTTCACTGAAACACTACAATCTTTAATTTTAAATATGTTGCAGTTGAAAGGAACAGTGAAAATTGATCTAAAGGGAAATTCTAACCTCGTATTTTCATTTCATGCTCGGTTATACATCGATTTTTTTCTCTAATAATCCTTTCAAATATTAAAGATCTCATAGTAGTTTCAATTAAAGTCAAATCGCAGGATTAAAACACAATTATTGTAAAGGCTCCTACTGCGACCTAGATAAAACATGATAATAATCCACACACAAGTGCAGTATATACAGAACATATAATGGACACAACAGAGGTGGATGAAAGAGTGAAAATACTGTAAGCACGCAAGCTACGCAGACAGCAAAAGAACTAAACATGATTTAGATGCTTTCCATCAGAAGAACAACATGTTTGGTTCAGCATTTTACACACTGCCATATCAGAAAGTTCCTTTTGAAAAACTTAAAACACATTTTAACTCACTGATTACATGGTCCTGGTCCACATCACCGCAATGACCTGGACAGAAAAAAGTGAAAATTATGATCATAGGACTAATGGTTCATTACATAATAATACATAATTGTAATCGTAAGCACAAAGTGTTTTAAATTATATGTGTTGTCTAGTCAGGCTTAACTGTGTTCTCATGTGGCCTAACATACAACCATGTGATTGTTTTTAGGTGCACGTGGACATACTATATGTAGGAAATGGAAAGAGATAGGCCAGGCCCAAATTCTGCCTTTCTGCAACTTGCTCAAACTTGGTCAACATGGGTTCTGACAGATTGTCGACAGACCGGCCTGCACGCAGAACAAAAACAAACATTACGAAGCTTTTCCAAAAAAATTACAGTTAACTTTAAACTTACAAGTAAAAAAAGAGTAATAGTACGACCAGCTGTTTTATAGATCAATTAAGTGTTAAGATCGCAGGAAGTAACCCACCATAGAGTTTCAAGGTGATCTTGCCGTGTTTGTGATAGTATATGATTGCATAGGAGCTGTAATCTGTCTCCCCAATGACTATGTCAGTGTTGAGCTCGGGGCGAGCTCCTGATGGAAACAGCAGACAGCACAGTTAGATGATGGACTTTATGTGTAAGCTTAACACTAAACTACAGAGGAACTGACCTTTAAGTGTTAGCCGGCCTGGGGTTGCAGTTAGATCATACATCTGCAATATTTCCCAACATTGGTGATTACTGAGAAAAGAAAAGAATTTATATTTTATATTTTCTGTTTCTGTTTTGGCAAACTCACGGGTCTTCCTTTCTTCAAAAACAAAAAAACAAACTAACAAATCTATCACAGAATGTTCTGCAAAAACAAAATGGGACAGGTTTTTCCACTTAAATATTCCATTAAGGCTTTGTTTTTCTGGAAAAGCCAGGTCAGGCTGACCTAAAAGATTTTCAAAATAATAACAGAAAGCAATCGGATTTAACTGTTCTGCCTCCATTTCCTTATGGGAACACAAACAAAATCAAGACCATGTGGCCGAAGCATGAAGTCAGCAGAATGCGTTTGCCCCCTCTGCTGATGAATCGCGATACTGAAGAGTCGCAGCGTGGGTTGCAGCGTAGGTGGCAGTACTCACTGTCGGGTCTTAGTGCTAACGGACAGTGTCTGGTTAGAGGCCGGGGGGAGTGTGAGGGTCATGACGGTGGGCTCCACCTTGGTTCCGTGTTTTATCAGGTAGGAGCATTTAGAGGCAGTGTTTAGCAGGTACCATCTTCCTACCATCTTCATCACATAAGAAGAGGATGAGGAGAAAGAGAAGAAGAGAGACAAGATTCTTACGTAACTTCGACATGATCTTTGCAAACATGGCCTGGGAGGCATTCTGACAAAAGTCATTTTATCAAATCCTTCTATAAACTGTTTCAATCCAGTATATACCCTTCTCTTACTTGATCAGATTAACTCAAATGAAATACAGACGTATTTTGCCTCAAATTATTTACCCAATTACACAATCACGTCCACATTCCCAGCCCTGATCCATATGCAAGCTGACTCATATGTTTGTATGTTCGAAGCTCTTAGGAAATAGCTGATTGGCTGAAGCTTTTCTTTTTTTCAGACAATTAGATAGAAGGGTTAACTTTCTGAAAAAGAGCTGTTTCAGAATCCTTTCCTGTTTATTTAAAGACAAATACCTGTAGCGTAAGCCTATGCTGCATGTTCACATGCACAAGATCTCTCAAGATCCTTATATATAATGCTGGCTAATAGCTATTTTTTGCTTTGGTGGTGAGTTTATTTTGATTTAGGACATATAGTGGTAATCTTTTGAGCTGTGCTCTTATTTCCACTGATTCTCTTCGAGTCAGTTTTGCTTTCATTACAGCACTTAGCACAGAATCAAACTGTCAGCGTGCAAAGGTCAAGTAACGGCACAGTGAACTGTTTATTGTGAGGCTTTCAGTCTGAAGCCGCTCTTTACTTCGGATTTACTGAAAAGTGACCTTTTCTCTTTTCTCATAGCATTTCCATGAATCCTTTTCCAGCCTTTCTTAGTAAATAATCTTGAATGGTACCTGAATGGTCGACGTTTTGTTACACCTAATGCAACTCTTTGCTTATCTACCACTGTAGGACACAAATCAGAGACATGAGATGAAACTGCTCAGCTCATAAATAACGATTTAAGCCAGTATATATGACGCATAGACATAATACAGAAAAACCTCACAGTATACACTCAGTCTCTCTGTCTCTCCCAGTCGCTTACCTGCTGTATGTCTACGTTCTGTGCTGGTAGGGTCAAGATAACTGGGTCGACCTTTGGCTTGCGAGGTCGTCTTTGAAGCCGGGGTCGACTCACAGCCCCCCCTACAGCCTCAGTGAAACCCCACAAACACAAACACATCACCACAGCTGCCAACGCGTAACGCCACACTCCAGCCATCCTTGTGCTCATACTAATCCCTTGAACAATCAGAACCTTCCTGTATGGTCGCTTATCTTTGTTTTGTACTTTTCTATCTTCCCCGTCTCTGTCTGTGCTCTACTCTGCTGTACTCACGCTCAAATCACACATAAGAGCAAAAGAGAGAGACCGTGCGAAACACTGGATACCCTTTGAAGTTAAATATTAACCTGGCCTACTGGCAGACATAAGGTCATACTGCAATGGGTGGATCTGAACAACAAGGGGCAGTATTGAAGTCTTATTCAACAACGTTTCCAGTATGAAACTCCACTGACTGTAAGTACATAAAATAAGATGGGAAGTATGTTTTTATTGACGAGCTGTGTGCATATTCTACAATTTGTACAGATTCTATATGTCGATATGTCTCCAGTGCATTAATCACAGATCACCATAGAACATCATGAAGAACACTTCAATATTCAAATATTACAATACAATGTGCCGCAGAAACCTCATTCCAGTGTAAAAAAAAAAGGTCTGACACTGAGGTAGACCTTCAATTTGCCCTAAATAAAAAAAATGGATGAAAATGAGGATGAAATGCATGCAAATCTTCTGTGTTTTAGTCCAAAGAGTTCATCAGTTTTGCTCAGGCTCGTCGGGTTTGTTGTTTTCTCGTGCTTTAAACGTGAGGGCCACGCTGTTGATGCAGAATCGCTGACCTGTCGGGTCTGGTCCATCATCGAACACATGGCCCAGATGGGCATCACACTGCACGTCAAACACAAAAGTAGTCATAAGTTAATGAAAAACACAAAAAAAAAAGATCTATTTATGGAGACACGCATGAAGTTCTGGCTGTAAAATATAGATTAGAAACAATGCTGTACAATAAACAAACAAATCCATATGAAACTGTACAGCTAGTAAACTGCCTTCATAATCCAAGACATAACTCACATTTTTACAAAGGACCTCCGTCCCAGTACTGCCCAAGCTGTTGTCGGGACGACGTATGATGGAGGTGTGGCTTTCGTCCCGCTCCCACGTCCCATGAGCCTCTTTGAATGCTGGCCAGCCTGTCCCAGAGTCATACTTAGCCTCTGAGCTATCAAGAGAGGAGGAAACATTTCCTCAGTGAGCATCTACTAACACATTTCTTCACCTACAGCTTCCCCAAACTCCTCTCATCCCTCTTTTCAACTTGTTGTGCATCTTATTTCAGTATCACTGCACAAATTAAAAAAAGGTGTAAGTACGAAAAAGTACAAGCTTCCTTATGAAAACGCAAGCCTGTATGTAAGTGATAAACTAATGTGTGTGCGGTACTCCTCCAACACTTTCAATCTGTTACCTGAAGAGCGGAGCATCGCAGCAGACACAGTGGTACATCCCTACTTCATAATGATGGAGGTAGATACCACTGAAGGGCTGCAGACATCCACAAACACACAGAAAACATAGTGTTAGGGAAAGAAACACAGGACTAATGCTTGTCAGGATCTAAGTGACAAATGAACCTCCTTAAAAATGACAAATGATTAACAGTTTTATCTTTCATGGATACTGCAGAGATGTTATAAATCGACACAAACAGCAGCTATAGAAATCACTGTGCTTCAAGTTATTTTCTCTGCCATTGTCTAACTGTTTGTGCAAGTGTTGAACTTGACTCAGATGATCAATGCACTGATGCACAAAGTCCATCGGGAATTTTGCTGATGTTTATGAGTTATATTTTGGTCAGCCTGATAGACCGAGATAGCCTTGGTTTAACCCAAATTGCAGTGCTGGTGTGCGTGTTAATCATTTACACATTTATTATGCTTATGTGTGTACTCACCTCCTCAGTGCCCTTCTCTCTGGTGACTACATACTGTTCTGGAGTCAGTTTCTTTTGCCAGTCTTTTGTTTCATCATAACGGGTGAGACTGGAGAGCAAACCTGCAGAGAGAGCAGAGCTTAGATGAAAGGGATCATAGAGGAGTTTGCATGAGCGTTAATGTTTCCTGCAGACATCTATTCTGGCGGAGAGCCTCAACATCCTGACCACAAACCCCCTTTGAAGAGAATAAAATGACGCAAATAATACTTTAATTAGCAAAAGTTCAGTTTAACTTCATAACTGTTTAAATAACAGCATTATCTTCCATAGCAGCTAAGGTAACAGATCATTAAAAGGCCATCACTGATCAACAAACGTTTTAGCTTTCAGCTGTTTAACATATGCAAACACAACAGCCGAGTCGAAACTACTGGGGGGCTGCACGTACAGGATTACGCGTGAAGTTACAAGAACCGGACTGCTCTCTGGTACCTTGACTTGTGGAGAAGGGACGGGTGAACACGGGGATCCTCCTCGGCAGCACCGCGGATCTGGTTGCTGCGCGCTGAGAAGTAACTACGAACAGACGGGCGACGAAACGAGACATGTTCGCTTCTGTTGCTTCTGTTGTGTGTCGTGTGTCCTGCCGTCGAGAGTCAAGTGCGGGTTTCGGTGAAAGCCAATGCGCTCGCTGAGTGGAGAGCGCACGCCGCGGCGAGTTTGCGCTGGTTCTGCCTTGGCCAATGTGACCGTCATCTGGGTAACCCGGTCAAAAATCACACCTCTGGCGATGTAGGGCAAAGTGGACTCAGTTCACCGCTTTTACTTCTTGGAAACGTGTCATCGTCTTAATTGCACTGTGGCGTAAGAGCTTTCTGAATTGCGTAACACAACGTAGGCTTTCTTATGGTAAATTCTACAGTCTACATATACAACACTCTAAATTTACATTCTAATAATTTGATTTGATTAGATTTGGCTTAATTGTATCGTCAGCCTCAAGGGAAATTTGGGTTTGAAGTAAAATTTGAAATCAGAGGAGCAATTCACAAGTATGTGTCTTTTAATTTTTTTTTTTAAACAGGCTAGATCTATTTTTATCAAACAAATGCAGATTAAACGACTTTTGCAAGCACACAAATAATCACAAGTTGGTTTGAATAATACTTTATGAAATGGCTTCAAGATCTGACATGCAGTGAACACACATAACATAAAAGTCTGTTACTTGTCAGTGTTTCAAACCTATGATGATCTATATAGTTTGGTATCGCACAGCAGCAGGAGTGTTGACTCTCAGCAGACTTCCAGGACTGTGCATGAGGTCCACTACATAGCGGGATGGCTGTGTGGAGCTCCCAGCTGGATTTTCTTTGAAGAGGAGTATCTCATTCCAGGCTCGGTTGTACTCACCCCTAACAAGTGTACAGCTCAGTCCCACGCAGTCAGCCAGACACTGCGGGGTTAACAAGGAGGAGACAGGTAAGGGTCTAAATGTTTTTTTAAAAAAGAGTTGGATTAAAAGAAGAGGGCCATGTTGTAAGCCTACATAAATGTAAGAGTCTGTAGTAGCAGCTGTACCTTGAAAAGAAGCGCCCTGTGGCCGAAGATTCCCCTGCTGATCATCCCAATTGGAACCACATTAGACTGAAGCTGAAACTTGAGCTCACTGAGGTGCAGGTTCCATTGAAATTCGTGCAACTTTTCCATCTCCACTGCTCCACCCATGGCGTTGCTGACCATCCTGACACCCAACGACATGCACATAAAATCCATTACTGTTCATCTTCTGTTTTTTTTTTGTTTTTTTTCTTCAGATCTGTTTAACCTATACCAGCACTTACAACGGTGCATTATTTGAGTTTGGTTCCATGATTTGGGGAGTTAAATTGAACATAGAATAAATTATTTCATTTTCTACCCTTGATGTCATCTCTGTATGTTAGGGATGTGATCGTGGCATTAATCAGTCACCTGGCCAAGGCAACATACTGCTCTCGTTCATCATTCAGTGGGAGGATGGATTCTTTGGCCTCTTTAACTAAAACCTGCAACGACGTATCATTCATCATCTTCCACTGCTCCACTGTAGGAGACTGCGGCTTCTCCTCATCTTTCTGTTTGTCTTCCTCCTTCTTCTTCCTATACACAGAGGTAGTAAATTACTATTATTACATTACATTTTAGTGCAGGCAATATATATACAGCCTATATTCATAGCTTTTTTTTAATCCAAAAAGTACATACAGTTATTGCACATATCTTGAATGGTCGCTCTAGAGACCCACTCACCTCAGTGTCTTGTGGTCTCCCTTGACACCGTCTGTTTCTGATAAATTGTTCACCCTCTCTTCTAAGACAGCTGTTGTCTCTCTACCACAGGGAAAAGAATTGAAAAATATTTTCTGTCACCGAAGAAGGCACTCTTTATAAACTCTGTTGTTGTGTATGAACTTTAAAAAAAAAAAAAAAATCATGTTTTAAGAAACTCCAACCTCCTTGTTTTAACATGTTAAATAAACTCCAGTAAAACGCATTTGCTTTGTCAAGCTACACGTGAGACCAATGATGGCTTACATAACAGACTGTTTAAGAATGCCTAAGATGTTATGTGTGTATGCACGCTGAAGGCGAGTATAGTGGAATTGGGGGGGGGGTGAGTGGGGGTTGGTTTCAAACCGGGGGTACCCTGAGGGGGTACTTCTCTCTTTGGCAACATTAATTCATCAAAATGCTGAGAGTGTGTGGAAGCATTTGTGTGTGTGTGTCTGTGTGCAGAGCCTATAATACATATGGTATGTAAAGGCTAATGTGTTGAATGTGTTCGTGTGTCTTTGTCAACATGCATGTGTGTTTGTGCATATTTAGCTGCATCTTCGTGTGCGTGTCTCTCTGTGTGTGTGTGTGTGTGAACACTTGATTGTACATTCTTTTGAAATCCGTTCGTCTAAACACAAAGGCTCTTTTTACTCTGATTGCGTTGCCATCTTAAAAAATTGGATCGTTTACCCTGTGAGTGGACGCTAATGGGGCACACTGAAGGCTGAACCCCTTCAGGGGGGAAAGGAGAAGAGAAAGGAAGAAAAGTGAAGCACTGAGCTGGAGTAGAGGGGAAAGGGTGAGAGCAATCCAAAAATCACAATAAATTTTACATCAGTATATTTGTAGGAACCCACATTTACATCACTGGTGTCATGCCAAAACATTATTTGTTGTGCTTTTAATGAGGTAAAGACAGTTTTAAACAGTTTTTTTTTCATTTAGAATATTTTCATAGCATTGTTTTAGGACAGTCATTTTCAATATTTAAAGCTTTGTTTTTTGAACTCATACTCTGTTGCTGTGTTGATAACAATGATGGCTCGGCGCTCGTTGACTGGCTGACTGGAAAGCTCCTCTAAGGACAAAACCCTCTGACCTGCAACAGCCTAAAACCAGGTAAGAGAGAGAGGGAAAGAGAAAGAATTTAAAATAAAAGTGTTAAAACCTTTTTTTTTTTTTTTCAATTTAGCTTACATTCATTAATGAGGCTTTGCAGCATATAGACTACAACAGTACACACTGAGAGACACACACACAAACGCACCTTCCCTGCATCATAAAACCCATCCATAATGAGGTCAGTGGAGGACAAACAACCGATCAGGCTGTACTTAACAGACAGGTTGGAGTTAAGCAGGCTCATCATGGCCAACTCACTGAACTTGTTCCTGCGATTTACTGACTGGTTGATTTCTTTAAGCATCTCCAGGGCTCTGAGAAACATATACATAGCAATCAGGAGTACACACACACAATTTAAATACAAATCTATAACACACAGTGACAAACACCCACAAATATGAACACAGTGACTCACTAGTGTGTGTTGTCACATTCAACACTGTCCTATACTGTCATCTACTGGCCTGTTAGGAGAATACTTTTGCTTTCACTACTGTTTCCTTGCACTCTGCTTTTGCTTTAGCTTAATTTGTAATTCTCCTTCAGTTTTATTACTCACATTCTGGCTCCCTAAAAATCAATACAAACCAGTGTAGGTTTAATTAGGCATTGTTTAGATCGTACCATATTACAATAAAGGATAATGATTCCATTTCACTTTATTGCTAATCTACTAAATGTCAACGTGCGTCACCATCTGTTATCTCAATTTCTCACCCAAATTTGCACATTTCCACAGTAGTAGGTCCATCACTGGCACAGACGTTGACAGCCAAGCATGCACTGTGCAGCACTTCTTTGTGATTAGAGTGCAGTAAGTCGACCAATGGGCCAAGGCCCCCAGCACTTTGTAACTATATAAAAAAAGGAGCAAATATTAAATTCTCAGAGAAATCATAGTCTTGAAAAATCATTCATTTAATTCAAATTAATAAATTAATTTCATGTTTTTCTTTACATGGATAGATTTTGCTTTGGCTTGAGAATACAAAGAGTGAAAATTAGAATATTAATTTAAATTTCCTTTATATTTAGCATTTATTTCACACACATACACACACCACCGACCTCTGCCCTACTTGCTGTGTCACAAGCCAGTGCCGCCACGCACAGTGCTGTGTTGACCACGACCTGGGTGTCTGTGGACTTCAAGGGCTTCACCAGTGCCCTCATGGCTCCGTGTGACAGGATGCTGCAGCGGATGTCGTTCTGTTCTGCGATGTTGGCCAACGTGGCAGCAGCACTGGCCACTGTCCTGGGACAGCTTTCACTGAGCTGCTGGACAAGGAGCTCATGGCCTCCTGCCTCATACACTGCCCTGGAAGGTACAGCAGAAATACAGGAGATTTAGTGCAAACGTACAGAGCTGAGTTCTCTATGAACACTCACCACATTCTCAAACACTCACATATACAGCATATACAACATACTGTGTCTGTGATATACTGTTGGTCATACATCATATAAACAAGTATTGTTTAGGAGAGATAAATATTAAGACAAAAGCCAAAAAGATTGAAAAAAAATATTAAGATTAAAGATTCAGGGTTGGAGGTAAGTGGTAAGCAGAAAACTGGATGAGACTGTAATTTTGAAATATTGAGTGAGGAAGTGAGAGCTGATAGGCGCAGAGAAGATTCGTCCTGGGAGTAAAATGATTGAAGACAGAGTGGAGAAAGGGACAGCAGAGAGGTAAAGAGATTTTCAGTGGGGCAGAATCATGACGAGATGAATGAATCATTAAACAGTTTCTAAAAGAGAGAAAGGGAAGGCAAACCCCTCTGCTTTAAAATACAACCACCTTTCAAGCTTCTGTTTTGGAGATAGTAAACAACCGTTTAATGTAGTCTTGCGTATTGTATGTAAAATATGCATATGTACAGTTACTAAAGCTGTCAAACTCATATTGCTGTATAAAACAATTTCCTTTTTTCCATTTATTGTGTGTCATGAAAAAGAATGAAAGAACCTATACATCAATTGTGAATTTTGAGCTGAGACAATTACACATATATTATTAGACTGATATTTTTGTCTCAGTCTTTTGTCCCAGCTTACTGTGTTTAAATGTAGTTCATAGAATAACAGAATACCTGAATTATTCCAAGAATAACAAATATATTATTGGCATAAACACCTCTTACCTTCCCTCTTACCTCAAATGGAGGGAGGAGGTCAGGTAGATTTTTGTGTTACTCACAAGGCATTGAGCCAGTTGTTATGGGTGAGGTCAGACAGGGCCTT
>JAPQRN010000014.1:15746438-15788830 GCA_037367275.1 Coranthus polyacanthus | reverse complement strand
GGAGGAGGTCAGGTAGATTTTTGTGTTACTCACAAGGCATTGAGCCAGTTGTTATGGGTGAGGTCAGACAGGGCCTTTGTTGCTGCCTCTCTCACCACCAAACTTCCACTGCTGAGCAGCTGCACCACTGCAGGGATGCCATCTGAAACACACACCAACGTATTCATGCTTTATTGTGGTCAGTGGGTTAATGCCATATTTGTTGTGAAAATTCATATGTACCCAGATCTCTGAAGATGTCTTTGCTGGCTAAGTGAGAGCTCATGGCAGCCACAGCCTGACAGGTAGCTGTTTTCACGCCATCGTCAGCCACAGACAGAAGCTCTACCAGAACCTTTTCCACATTCTGTTCACGGAGCAGTTTGCGATTCTCAGCTACACAGTGATGCGTCCCCATGTACGTTCACACAGAAAACAGAAACAACTTCAATATAATTGTATGACTTTGGACAAAATTGTAGTCTGTTCAGCTTTTTCTGTGCTTACAGCTCTGAGCCACCCTGGCGATGCATTTAACAGTGTTGGCCTGTATTTCTGGCATGGTGGGGGTGAGGATGAATTCCATCAGCTGGGTCAGTCCTCCACCTTTGTAGATAAGCTCCAAACACTCACTATCACTTAAACAGTTAGCAACAATCTGCAAGGCCTCAGCATGAAGGTCATGGAAGTCCTGTATGAAATACAGTAGAAATGCAGATTTGCAAACTCAAAATAAAATGCATTTATGGGCCTTTTTATATTTTCCCCATATTTTTATTAATGCTAACATCCAGAAACAAGTTATACATGTTCATGTAACCACAAAACCATGAGCATGCTCAGTCACAAATACTTACCTTGTTATTAAGGATATCCATGAGCCTTTCAAATCCTTGCTCTTCCCTGAAGGTGGTGCGTGTATCTTTATCTGTGGTGACATTCTGCAGCGTCTTTAAAGCCAAATGTTGAATGACAGGGAAGTCTGACTTCAAAAGTTCCAGAAGTGGAGGGATCGCACCCAGCTTATGAACTGCCAAGCGACTTGGGTAGTCCTTTGTATATATGAAGACAGTATGTCAGATGACTAAAGAACTTCTCTGTATTTGATTTTCTCTCTCGTAATACGCGTGGTAAAAAAATTCAGTAGCAACATAAATTTGCAGTTTTTTGAATACTAAAAGTGAACATCTAAAATTAAAAGCTCTTTGTTGAAAAAAATGTTTTCATCTGTAATTAAAAGTTTGAGAATTTGGTCACCACAGGCTGATCTGAGATGATGAATATGGATCACCTGAACCAGGTTGAAGATGATCTCCAGTGAGTTCTTCTTAACATCTGGGTCTGGATTGGATAGGAGCTGGATCACAGGTGGCAGGCCATTGCCATCAAAGATCTGTACCTTACAGACAAAATCCACTGACAGAGAAGCCAGGCATAGTGTTCCAAACTCATGGATCACTGTATCCTCTGGAATGTATATAAAAACTGAATTTATAAAGGTTCAAAACACATATAATAATATAAGAGATAAGTAAACATGTGCATATTGGCATGTAACACATATTTGTATAGTCCTTTAATTAGCTTTGTTTTATTACTCCTATTCATTAACATATTTGGAGTCTGTTTGTGTGAGGGTTAGGGTTCAATCCAACAACAATCCAAATTACTCACCATCAGGGGAGAGTTTGCCAATAATCGACGGAATTACCTCCAGTTTCTTCATAGCAGTCTTTACATCGCCTTTCAATGAAAAAAGATGCAAAGATAGGCACTCAATCATTCTGTGAGGCAACCCACAGAAACGTGACTAGAGAGATTGCCAGGCACTGGTCTGTGATCAGCCAGTCATGTGCAGTAAGTACAGTAATACAGTAAGCTATCACACCAGTCAGAAGGTGAATCTACATTGATGACATATGTTTCTGACGCACCGTGGGTGGACATGATGCCCAGGGCCATGAAGGCATAGCGTCTGACCAGCTTGTTGTTGTGAGTGATGAGATGACACAGAGGTTCCAAGGCCCCAAGTCCCAGCAGAGAGGCTGTGTTCTCATCTCCTGACAACAGGTGGAGACAGTGAGCAGAAAATTCAGCATCGTGCCAAACAGACCTTCACCTTCATTATGAATGAAGGTAAACACTGCAGAGTGGTTGAATATAACAGAACAAAGCAGGAGTGGGGCTTAAAGCTAAAATTGTCTGTTATTCAGCAGAGTACATGACTGATGTTTGGAAAAATGCTACTTTGAATATTGCTTCAGCAGCATGTTAGATCGTTTAAATATATATATTTCATTCCACAAACAAAAGAAAGCTGTATACCATGCATATGTACATATTGGTAGACATACCGTATTGTATACCATTAAGATGATCCAACTGGTGAGTTACAAGTATGAGCTGTCCGCCACAGAGCTCACATAAATAATAATAAAATGCATAGGGATTAGAGGGTTTCCTACCTTTCTCTGCAAATGTGTGGATTGCTTCACAGGCTTTGATAAGGATATCCTCCTCTGGGGAGCTCAGAAGCAGCACCACTGTTGCAGGATTTTTGCCCTCAACAGGCACTGGCTCAAACTGTAGATATGAGGAAAGGTGTAAACTTATTGTAGGCTGTACCTCATTGCATGCTACATGAAGAGCATATGTTCTCACGCTATGGCCATTTGTTTCTGTAGAAACAAAATATCTCTTTGAGAAATCAGCAAGTCAGAAATACCATGACCATGACAGATGACCCTGATAGGGCTCTCATGAGGTACATTATTTACTCACCGATTCCTTGCAAGGAGTTTCGCTCTCTTTTTTGCCTTTCTTTCCCATCACGAAGCCTAATAAGTAAATGCAGTTTAACAGAATAAAAGCCATAAACAGCGTGTTTTGTTCACGGATGTGTGGCTTTAACGTCATGTATGGTTTCAACGCCACGAACAAAACGAAAAAAGTTAGCGTTAGCTAATATATCAGCATGACGAGGTAAGAGGTGTTTAGGCTACATGACGCTCATAAAACAAAGACATACCTGTCCATCGTGATCTTAAATATTCACACTGACTTACCTATTTTTTTTAAATCTTGGACAATGCCATCCAAAGGTGCTACACTAAGCTAACGCTAAGTTTATGTTTTGGAAAAGAGGCTGACATCGCGTTGCTAGGCAACGCTGCCACGCTTGGCTAAAATGGGAGGGGAAGATTTTTATTTTTTTTTTGTCTTCTAGACCTCGACACTTATTTGTTCCTGCTAAAAACAGCCCTGTATGATGCATAAAAATAACAATTGATATTTGCAGACTTTAGGAGTAGAGAATGCATAGGTCATTATATGTTTGTATATGGTGAGCGTGTTTCTGTTTGTGTGTTTGTATTATAGAGGTAGCCTATCCTGTGCAGACCATAGGAATATAGTGAGAGTGGCCTAATAGCACTGAGAGAACTGAGCAGCTGTGAGTGACTCATAAAAGAAATGAGCTCAACAGCATCAGCACACTGAAGCCTCATGCTCTAATAGAGGCACTGACACAGCAATGTGCCATTGAAAACAGCACAGTATGCACCAGTAACAAAATGACCTCTAAAGACATTACCGCTGGTAGCGTCGGACATCACTCTGATGCCTGAAATGAGCCTCAGATTAATCTCAACTCAAGCAAATCAAGGATGGGGGATGGATGATGCATAGTTTATTTTCTCCTAATGCATTATTGTTATTACAAGACAAAAAAGGTATAAACGGACGCGCGCGACCACGCACGCTCATACTGTAGGCTATATCACAGTCCCACATACAGTCCCTGTCAATCAGTATAATACATTCTCACATTCAGAGGGGATGTCTGCTTTAATCATTACTTTTTAATTCTAAATGGGAAGTTAAATACCTAAATTTGCTGCTATATAATGGTTTAAAGGGCTCCTGTGTGCTATTAAAAGCACAGAAAAGTAGCATACGCCCCGCAGAGGGAGGGGGTTGCAGCGAATCAGCGCAGTAGACACTGCAAAGAGAGCGGGCTGTCACCTCCCCTTCGTCGAGCTGTCAGTTGACAGCAGCACACATGAGCCTCAGTGCAGCCGCTGCGCACGGAGTTGACCACCCGCTGATTCCGAGACTCTGTATCTGTTCCTCTGTGTTTAAATTCAGAAGGGGGCAAGAACATGACAGGATACACCCCGGTCATCTCTACGGACTGACCACAAACGCGTAGGAGGAGGGCTGAGCCGCTTGCTAGTTGTAAGCTGCTAATGTTAACTGTTAGCTAGCTTGCAGGCTAATGGTCGCTAGCTGGTGAACGGAGCCCGGTTCTGCTTTGTGCAGTCAGTTAGCTAATGTTGCATAGCTGGCTTGCTAGCGAAGGTCGGAAGGACTAAGGGTTAGCTGGTAGATTAGAGCACTTAGTTAACCACTCAGCATCATTGATGTGTCATTTGTTTTAAGGTTGCAGGTCAGTTTTGTTTTCATTTACAAGAATACTTCACATTTTCTTGTTTTTCAAGTGTATTCATTTTACAACAAACGCGTAGGAGGAGGGCTGAGCCCTTTTACAACATTATCGTTGATGTTTGTTAGCAAGCAGGCAGGCTATTTTGCTATGCTAACGCCAGCTCAGTGAGACCTCACATCGTAGGGGTGCGGAGCTCCAGGCAAGTCAAGGAAGGAAGAGAGGTGACTTATGATGTGGGCTGAGGGAAGTGGCGGACAGTTAGGCGAAGGAGAGCAACAGTATTAGCTCAAAATCCTTGTAATTTTCTTATTAGTCCTTGTCGAGCTAGGGCCATAACGTTCACCTTTCTGTGTGGGACGGTGCATGAAGGAAAGAATTGGGGCACTTTGATTTCCGAGCTGGCTAAATGAATAGTACTAGTATTAACTGAGTCGTGAACTGGTGGCCACTGTGCCAGCTTCAGGGGAATATACTGTCAAGATTATCACACTGACTGCAATTACCAGCTTGTTTAAAGATGGCTTCGGCGAGCAGCATTGCCGCATCTATTGCCAGCAAAACGAAGACCAAGAAAAAACACTTCGTTGCTCAGAAAGTGAAGCTCTTCCGTGCCAGCGACCCTCTGCTCAGCGTGCTTATGTGGGGAGTCAACCATTCGGTAAGTCAGACCTTTTAATATGTTTATGATGACCCAAACAGATTACCCCCTCCATCCTTTGATGTGCCTCATTAAGCCTCACGTGTTATCAGCTACCAGCCTTTGTATTATTGCAAGTGATGGATAAATCAGAAGTGACAGCTGTCCAACGGGTGACAATAACGCTGTCAAAGTAAATAGGTGAACTGGACTCTTTCAGCATTTACATTTGTTTTATTGAGCTCTTTCCAGTAAAAAAAAATGTTTTTGTTTTTTTTACCATTGCGTTATTTTTGACGTGTGCTCTAAAGTATGTGTGTGTTTATACGGTGGGTGTGAGTAGTCATACACTCTTCTCTAGCTTCCTGTTGTGCACATGTAGGATAAGCTCCAAGGGCTCTGTGTCATGAGAGAGCAGATCTTCCCATGCAAGACAGCTTATCTCTGCTCTGTTTTCTTTTCCTTTTGCTGAATATTTGCACAGGGCCAGTAGTCATATGTTGGAGGGAAAGTGAGCTTGACAAGCGGAGGGCATACAAATATGTACAGAAACTGCTCACCTTTTTTTTTTTTTTTTAATACACATATTCTTATTATTTTCACACAGAGAAGGTGGTGCTGCTTAAGTATGTAATAGTGGTTCTTTAAGTTTAATAGTTTTTACATTTGAAATATATAGCATCTCCTTTATCCCTTGCTCAGCTTGTTTCTAATAAACTTGACACAGTTATTAGAGTGAAGCCAGTCTGTTTACTGAACATTTTTATCTGTTGTTTTAGGCTGAGGCGATTTGCTTTCCAAAATGTAAACAAAAGAGCATGCAGCACAGAAAGTTGGCGCAAGTGCTTGCTTATTTATTCATTTCAGAAATTTCTGTTTATATGTTTCTATATAATTATTACCATAGGACAGCCAATAATAAATAATAACCAAAATATATTTAATAGAAAGTATCAGTGATGCACTGTTCCCTCCTTCTTGCTTCGTATTCATGTCTGTAATGGGTGAAATACTAGGTGGCATAAGAATTTGCAATATTTTCTGTATATCTCTATAATTGTTGCCTAATAATACTGACAGCTATACATATTTCACACATTGTAGCAGTGTTACAACTGCTGACGATGAGATATTTACATTATGTTGTCTGACTCCAAATGTGGGTGAGGAATCTTGCAGTATTTGATCATTGTGACATCTTACTGCATTAGATATGTTGTACTGAAGTTACACTGGACATTGGATCATTATTAAGCATTTTATCTTCATCAGTGCAGACAGAAGCAATTGATTTGAAGGTTAAGTGTGGTAGTGTAGATGATATTGTATGCGAGGCCAAGACAAGTCAATTTCCAAAGCTGTTCTGTATCTCAGCTGTAGTGTGTAGATAAGTTCACTGTCACCTGGCTGTGTCAGTCAGGACTCTGGCAATGTGTTTTTAGTTAAATTAAAGTCTTTAAAGTATAATAGATAAAATTACATTAAATGTAGTTATTCTGTGGTTGTTCATGCATATCCGATAAAGTAAATAAATCAAAGTAGACTCATATCTGAAACTTCCTCTGTCTCATTCAGGTGTGTTACAGCTGTAGACTAATGAAGTACTGACTCTCAGCCCTAACCTACATGTTCAAACTGTTCTCTAGAATTGCATAACTCAGAGCAGGGCTGCCACCAGCACATTTCTTTCTTATGCTTTAGGCCACTTTCCTTGCTGCTTTCTTATCATTTGATAGAGTGCTGTATTTACTCATACCTTTGGCAATGTTAAAATCACATTTAATGCCAAATTACTAGATTGGGCCGCTGAGTTACTGCCAGAGGGTGAGAAGGCTGCAGTTTGGAAGTGTAAAGGTAAAGTTACATTAAGAGTGTTGAGTTTAGAAAAAGCTGGAACAGAGTATCACTCACAGTGCCTGCTTGTAAATAACAGGACACTGTGAAGGAATGAATAGAGGGGTTGGCTCGAGAATGCAGTTTGGCTGCAGCGGCAACATGCAAACATGTAGACGCACAGAGCAGAGTAAAGCCTTCACCTCCATATCTACTGTGACCTGTCAGTCAGATCTATGCACTTTAACCTTCCCTAAAAACACTCTAATCACTATTTCTGCTTAAGCTGTCAGCAAGAGTGACTTGTCAGTTATTTCAGAAGTCATGACATTACATTATATTAAAGTACTGACACAGGTACTGCTTCTATATTGCAAAACTGAAGCAAAGATTCGATTGCATAAAATGCAATGTCAAGTGGTCAAGAAATAATAAAGCAAAGCAGTCGTTTTTGTGTGAGGGTTGCAGGTATGTGTTTTGAAGTTTCTTTGTATGGAAAAAGGTGTGTGTGCATCTCTGAGAGCTTAAATAGGTTACACAGCTTGTGGTTTTATAGCAGTGGATTGAGGCCAAAGCTGAAAAGTTTTTTTCAGTGAAAATCTGACTTGTAACCACTGAAGCTTAGTGGCTATGAAAGCTCAAAAAGTCTACAAGGTCAATATCATGCTCATCTTCAAAAATACATCTCCAGGTTCTAAATATGCATGACAGACTGGACATTTGGCATTATAGATCACAGAATATTCTGTTGTGTCTATTTTGGGATAATAATTAACTTTGAGTGCCATGGTGCAGTCAGGTATTGTTCAAACCTAGCATTTCTCATAATGACAAACATTGACAGGCATTCAAACATTGGCAGTGAATTGTGACGATTCTAATTCAGTGCACATTTAACATAGACAGAAGGAGGTCTGCGGTTGAAAAAGGTCAGTCACCCAGATTGTATCAATTGCATAGAAAAAGAGAGGCTTTCAATCAAAACCAAACCAGCTATGTTGAGAGAACACAGTGTAAAGTAGTAATGTAGCCCACGGGTTATGCCAACAAGGTGAACTACTTGTTCAGTTCTAGCCTAGAATACAAAAAAGTAAATACCAAATAAAAAGGCAAATTCAATATTGAAATATTTTAATATTTCAACAGTGTTTATTGTCAGTTTTCAC
Organism: Coranthus polyacanthus; assembly: GCA_037367275.1. Lineage (NCBI taxonomy): Eukaryota > Metazoa > Chordata > Actinopteri > Kurtiformes > Apogonidae > Coranthus > Coranthus polyacanthus. Next base: position 15,780,768 of record JAPQRN010000014.1, on the reverse strand, counting down.
CCTGAACTGGGGGGATTATAAATAATGAGTGCTAGTAAATAAATAAGTCCTCTTTTCTCATTTCAGTATCAGTGTGTAGTGATGTGTAACCATCATAGTGCTGTGATAGGACATTGAGACAACAAAGTGTCTGTTGACTACAGACAGAAACAGGCAGCTGCATCAAAGCCAAAGTAGCATATTTTTAAATTAATTTATTTCATTGGATATTGGATTTTAAAAGTACAGATACAATAAATGTGCTGAAAATTGCATCCAAATAACTGTCATGGCCCATAATCAGTGTGTCCCTAAAAGACAGTGGCTAAAAGAACTTAATAAAACATCAGAGTTTTAATGATGCAAAGCATTGCACGAACAATATTCGCATGAATGTTGTTTCACAGGCTGTAGTTGCTAATGTAACCCATGTAAAGTTTGGTGGTAAGTGGTGACGTAAGAACAACAGACTATGGGTGAACAGCATGCTGAAAGTAGTATGATACTGTGGTCAACATACAACCTTGTTAGACACAAACTCAAATTAAAAATGCTTCAAGATGCCACATATTTCATTTCACGAGGTGTGCTTCTGCAGTGTGAAACAAATCAGAACCATAACTTGCTGTCTCACCTTAAGGTCGTTCATGAATATGTAAGAAGTGAATGTAGCGATGGCTTATCTGTCAGTTCTTGTCCTTGGGGTCTCCGGTTGCACTGTTGGGAAAAAAAATGTGTCAAAATGTGCTCTACTGCTGGTATTGGAGTAGATTTATCACTAGATGGAGAGCTGTGACACCACAGCTTTAGGCGCCCACTGTTTAATCGTAATTTGGGTCCATCAGCTCCTAACCTGCTGTGGTTTGTCACTCGCCCCTGTCTTTTTAGAATAAAGAAAATAACGGTATGGAGGTGATGCATGAGGCTTTTCCTCATCACAGGCCTAGAAGCACTGGAGTTGTTTTTCGTAATACTTTTTATTGATAAAATGTGCAGTGCCTTAGTAACCATTTATTTGATGCAGGGGCAGTTAGAAAACACTATGGAGTGTGCTGAAAAGTGTGAGTTGAAAGGGAGTATTTTTTTCATCAATCTACAGACTGTACAGTTATCCTTACATTTTTTTCTTCCACTGGGTTGTACTCTTTGTTCTCCTTCTTGTTTCTCTTTTCTCTCTCCTGTCTCCGTCTCTTTTAGGCTCTCTCCATCCTGCAGGTTCACTCTGTATTTTGCCATAGCCCCCTTTTTCAGTCGTCCTGTCTATCTAGCTCATTTTCCTTCTCTTCTCCCCTCCTTTGTCGTGTCCTGCCTTTCCGTCTGACTCAGTAGCCGTGTCTGTGGATTTCATAAGAGGAGGGCTCTATAAATATCTGCAGGAATGACCTACAGCTAATATGTGTGATGATTATGGGTGAGGAAAACAGAAAAGCGGGTGCCTCACATCCTGGCACCCAAAGGCAGTGACAAATAGAGGAACTTTTATAAACATCTTGTGGTTTTGTTCCACTGTGTATGTCCAAAAACCTTTATACAGAGCATTTCTTTTCTTCCTTATGCATGCACCACAGGATCACTATACCATGGCACACTTCTTGCCCAATGCAATCTGACATGTTGTTGAGCAGCTTGATTCACTCTGCAGGAAAGGCCATATAAGCCTGTTTGTTGCTCACTCAGTCTAAGCTACTATATCCTTTAATAGATGGCCTTTCATAGCACGGAGTTCACAAGAGACATTCTTAGATGTCTGCATTTGTCTGTGTCTGTGTGTGTAACTGTTTATGATCACTATAATTTGTTACCTCCTTGGTTGTTTGTCATTTTGTGTTTCAACACAAATAGGAGCTGTACAAAACTCGCGTTGAGTCAGCAACAGTGAAAACAAACGAGTCTGCTACATTGTGAAATGGAACAGACTATGAAATTCGTAATTTTTTTCCAACTTTCTTCAAGGTTGGCTATTTTTTTAGTGTCTACTATAGCAAACAGTTATACCTATTGGTGATGCTGTGAGGCAACGTGTACCACGCCTTCAGCTGTCTAAAGTTCTAATAATTCTACGATTGAAGAAAATGACAAATATGTATAACTGTATAGCAAACTGTAGGGCTAGGCGATCTGGCCAAAAGATCATAAGATGATCTTTTGAGGTAGAATCACAATTTTCTCACAAGTTACAACCTAACTAAGTTTTCCCCCTGTTTTCTCTGGTTTCTGGAGGCCTGTGTGGGATGGCTTTTTGTTGTTGTTATTTGACTAGAAACTCTGCATTTTTGCAACATTCTAAACCGACATCACATTTGTATGTTTCAGTGCCTCGGCTGATAATCATTGAAAACATTGGATTTCCACAAAGACAATGAAAAAAGGTTTTTATCCTGATCATACAGTGTAGGTCTACCACAGACTGTTCTGCAGGGCTGCAGGTCTCCCTCTCTTTCTCTCTCCCCTTCACCTCCGGTTGCGTACCTTAACACAGGTTGGAGTTAACATAACATTCTGGATTAGTTTCTAGATATCATCGTCCATCCCGATGTTTCACTGAAGACATCGTCACATGCCAGTTTGGCAGACGTTGCCCAATCCTACTGCAGAGATCTTACAAGTAACCAATAGCATACTTGTAAGGCTCTTAGTTTCTCTTTTTCTCATTGTTCTTTGTCTCTGCTCTGTTTTTATCATCAGCTTGTCCTCATTATGACTGACCTCTCTCTGATGTGTCTGTGCAGAGGTAGAGGAGTAAGACCTACCCCTGACACTCTGAGACATTCCATGAAGTTAGATTATTTACAAGCTGTTACATTGGAATATAGATATAATTTAACATGTGATGGCTCATCAGTGTGGTTTAAGGTAGAATGTATCTTCACATATACTCAAATATCAAAAAACTGGTACTACTAAGTACTGCTACATCATTGACCGTTTACTTTTTCGTATCTTAAAATATGCAATTAAATGTGTGCTTAAATGGTATTCAAACCATCTTCAACAACATAATTATGATTTATAAGACTTTTTCTTCAGAGTTCACATACAAATTGTGAAACCGTTGATACAGTTTCCTCTCTCTGCCTTTTATCCTGTCTACACTTTTTAGTGTATGTTCCCTAATATTGCCTAACTGATGCAAATCTAATACACGCCCAGATACCATTGTTGTACTGTATTTTGCGCTTGCCTCATAGAAGGATTTGAGTCAGATTTTAGCTTCTTTATGTGGATATTGTTGAAACTGCTGTGTAAGATGAATGGGCCTTGGATTCGTAAGAGGTCAGGTACTGAGGTAATAGCCATGGTAAGTACTCTGTTAAAGGTCAAGTCCTTAGTTTAAAATAATACATTAATACAGTAATATGTGACCTTTTGAAGCTCACATTCTGGCAGTTAAATAGGTAAAGCTCTATTTAGCAGGGTGTATCTGTAATGTGTGTGATTATTTTGTATTGTGCAAATATCGTGTGTTAGCTAGAGACTTGCGTACACATTGTGGTCAGCAGGTAGCCAGAGACATGTAATTAACTTGACTACGGCTCTGTGATTTGTTTGTCTCAATGAGCCCTTCCCTAAAATGTTTTGTGTGGTACTTATGAAACCATTTCAGTGTTCAGGTAAATCATTTGCATTCCATCTCAGTGTTATTAATCCTAGTTATGTTCATTAAATGCATGATCAGTCAGTCTTGACTAAGCATTTATTAGAGCCACTTACATTGACATATCTTGTAAATACGCTTAGAGGAAGTGCTTTAGGATATGTGCTCTGATTCATCAGGACATGTCCTATTTCCCGCACATAACTCGCACTAGGATAGTGGTCATGCTGCAAAATGGATTAAGTGGATATGTATGATTTTCAGTCTCTTATCTGCAGCTTATTTGCACATTTAGAGTTTGTCTTGAAAGACATGCTGCTTATTACCACCCAACATTATTTATTTTATGTTATCTGGGATCCAAGAACCTTGACCTGTCCTATCTATTAGATACAAATTTTTCACCACTTGAAAGATGTTACAATCTCTTTGCACTGAAATTGAGCTGCCCCCAGCTAAGAGCAACTTTATCTATATCTTGTTCGGTGAGATAACATTATGCCATGCTGCTGACAGAGCATGCTCTCTTCAACAATTTCCTGTCTAATGGAGCAACAGCATACACTTGCTTCACTCTGGGCCGGAAAACCAGCCTTCATCACCATGGAGACAAACAGGAAGTGGTGGTGTGAAATTTGTCTGCAGCTCTGATAGCTGAACGGCGATAGGGCTGACATCTGATTAAGCAAAATATAAAAGCTGCGTTACACAAAAGACAGAAATTCATGTGATTTGCAGTGTTGTTTTCTTTTTAATCTAGTCATAAACTCTCTTTGTTGCTCATTTTCACACATTTCATTACCGCAACAGGGACATTAAAACCAACAGCAACAAGAGTGTGGTGTATGGATATTTCACACGGGTGAAAACTATATTCTGGGACTCATCCAGGGAACTATCCTCTCTCAGAACAGATATTGAACTCATGTGTCTCCTTGCATGCATGTACATAGATCACTGCTTTGTACTGCTGTGACTTGTTAGATTAGCTTTCACAACACAGTTCTCACAGACATATATAGTATGTGTGCTTGAAAAGATCAGGCTTTGTGTCTGCCCCTGTGTGAAATACAGCTTTGTTGAGTAGGCGACATCTCCCCACTGAGTACCCAGGATGCATCAGTGCTACAGCATCACTGTGACATCAATGCCTGTCACACCATTGCACTGAAGTGTCCTCAGATATGGCATCTGTGGACTTGCAACCTTTGCTATCTCTCTAATGCCCAACTTTTTTGTTTACGCTCTTTGTCTTCTTATTGTCAGTATTTAGTGTACAACTGTAGGTCTTGGCACATCATGGGACACTCTTTCAGAGATCATTAAGATTTACTTTACATTTGAGTATATTTTACCAACGGCACAAATCACTGTCCTAATGACACATTTTTTATCTGTATGTATATGAATGCAATAATTAAGTCTCTAGAATATAATGCTGTGAGTTGCAAAGGGATAGGTACTCTTTCATGTTCCACCGTAATCACTACGTCCTTTTAAATCAATCCATATTATATTATGGTAGTATGGTCTGAGACAGAATGACGACAATATTAAGAAAATGTTGAGGCATACTTGCTTACACGGCCCTGAAGTGTGCCAGATATTCATTGGTCAGTCTGTCCATCATGCTGAGGCCATTCTCTGCACCATCTGCTGTAACACCTTTGTCAATCCCCAGTGTTAAAAATATTGTCTTCGATCTGTAAGGCAGCTGCTAGAACTGTGATATGATACCACTCCTTTTCTATCTAATCAATGTGATAATAGTTTAAGTCTTTGAGTTTATTCATTACACCTACTTTGCAAGTGTGCATAGTGAAATATCAGATTATTTCTAGATTTATGCACCATGCCAGCACCCATCTTTGTAGCCGACAACAAATGCACAAGGACACGAAGAGACACACACACACACCCATACTATACTCTATGTGTTTCAAGCTGGGACTGAGTCATACCAAACGTCTGGTCTGCATATTACAGCAGTGTGATGCATGGCTAGCTCCAAAACTCAGGCACAGCTTGAAACTCCTGCCATGGACCGTATGTGATTGAAGCCCCACTGTTTAATGATTGTGCAAGGTTTATTGAAGCATTCTGTAATTGTGCTTGTATAGCTGCCATGATGGTAAATTTATAGTTAAAAATAAACTGTGATACTCTAACTCACCTGGCCTCATGTTGTGTAGTTTAAAAATAGCCATGTGATGTCTTGAAAACTCAAAGTAAACTTATTTCAGTTGGTAGTTGGTAGACAGTAAGATGTGACCATTGAAAAGGTACTTTCTTCCCATATATTGCATTTCTTCTGTATGTTTTACTCACCGACTGGTTTTGAAACCATAGATACAAAAAAAAATCACTGGCTTTCTGCTCTCACATAATGAACACACTCAAACTAGATGATTAGAAAATGGCAGTGCATTACTGACTATAGTGGTCAAAGTACAACTTCAAGTAATGGTTGCAAAGGTCTAACACCTGGCTTGCACCCAATGCTGTGTAGTCAACTAAAGTAAATAAAACCAATAAATTATAAAAGTGTTAAGTAAAGTGTTTAAAGTGTTTTGTTTGTTTTTTCATGTTAATCTCTGCTAAGATGTCATTTTCTTGTGTCCTAGTTTGTTTTTGTAGGATATGTGATTTCACTGACAGGTTTATGCACTGCTTTGTGTTCCTGAAACATAATGATGTCTTTCCTGTTTCTTTCTCCGCAGATAAATGAATTAAGCCACGTTCAGATTCCTATTATGCTCATGCCAGATGACTTCAAGGCCTATTCCAAGATTAAAGTGGACAACCACCTCTTCAACAAGTAAGGTCCATTTTTCCTTTTTTAAAGTATATATGTTATTTAATTTCAGAAAAGACTTTTTAATTGCCACGTGTTGTCTGTGACCTTTCTAATGTCCAAACAGGGAGAATATGCCCAGCCATTTCAAGTTCAAGGAGTACTGCCCTCTGGTGTTTCGAAATCTCAGAGAGAGGTTCGGCATTGACGATCAGGATTTCTTGGTACGAAAAGATGCTGTACACTCACAAGTGACTGACAAAACAAGCAGCATTACTACTTCTTAACAGTCAAACATCTAGTTTCATTAGTCATCCACGCAGTATTAGACTGGAGTGATTTTTCCAGATGAAAAAGTACCACAGATTATAGGCCATCACATAATGTGCATTGAGATTAATGTATCTGAGGATGTATGTACCTATAACACAACCACAGTGAAATAAACACCTGAATCGATTTGTATCTACTAAACTTATGCTCCACGGCACTTTTTCCTTTCCCTCTTTTGTTTCAGCCTGCTCCTCATCTTCCTTTATTTTCCACTCTTTTCTAGTAAATCCCTATTCCCAGTGCAGGCAGTGAGTTGGCAGTATTTGGAGGTCACTGTGTCCCACCTCAGTGCAGCTGTCCTTCTCACATGTTTACATTAGGGTTCGGCTGGCTGCAGTGAGTGGGCAGTTGGGGGTGTTAAGACACTGGCCGGTACAAAGGAATGTCCTGATATGCTCAACATAAAACTACTTTCTTTCATTAGGTATTAGTCACATTTTAGTTCTAAAGGTTTATTGGTTTGACCACTTTCTCTTTACTCTATCTTTAAAAGGAGCCTGCAGGCATTATTTCTTTTTAAATTAATATCCCTTGTTGCAGCCAGTGGTTCCTACCATCTGCTCTTTGGTGACATACAGCAGTAGCAATTAGTTATAATGAGAAATGCTTGCACCATTAAATTAATTTTTTTGGAGTGTAACGCAAGTGTGGACAGATTAACCCTTTTCTTTTCACATTATGATAAATGCCTTCTTAAGAAAATGACCAACTAAAAGAAAAACATTAGGTTATATTTTTGAAAGCTTTTCATCTATGACTGCCTCAGGCAAAGGGCCTCTTAAATATTGTCAGCCTGCATCACAGACTCACACAGTGTTTCACTGGGGCGTGAACTATAGGTAGAAGCTTAGTGATCATGCTTTTTAGAAAGCTTGAGAAACAAGACTTCAAAGGTTAGTCCTCACTTTACAGTATAGTATAGATACTAAGAGTCAAACAGAGGAGAGGGAAGTGAAGGCAGAGGACATCAGGAATTCTTTGAGAATGAGGCATTGAACCAGGGGTGCGGGTCATGTTACTTTTGAGCTCCAAAGTCTGGGCAGCAGCTGTTTGTGTCTGTGTGTAGGTTTGGACAGGCAGCAGGCATAAGGTTAGATCCCTACATGTTTAGACTGGAGAGTGGAAGGTAGTCAGACAAGAGCATACAGGACATGTTGTATTGTTGGAAATGGCCACATCAAGTCAAATTCTAAACAAACTGGGAAATTAGACTCAATTTGATTTAGTTTCAGTTCTTTTCACAAATTTTTTTTGTAATGACAAAATAGCTAGATCATTAATAAGGTGAATTGTAAGTATGTGGCTATGCTTTCTAAAGGCATTTCAAATAAGGTTTGCAAGGGTAAAGAAGACAAGCCATTCATATCTCTCTTGCTACAATGTGGTAAACGTGACAATTATTTTTTCTTTCCCTTTTTGCTTTGTATATTTGCAGAACTCTTTGACACGCAGTGCACCCTTGAACAGTGAGGCCCAGGGAAGGAGTGGGGCCCGCTTCCACACCTCTTACGACAAACGCTACGTTATAAAGACCATCAGCAGTGAGGACGTGGCCGAGATGCATAACATTCTAAAGAAATACCATCAGGTGACACTAGTCAGTCTTTTCATAATATGGATAAACGGAAGCATTGATTCATACCATAAATAGGCTGGATCTGTTGCTTAGTTGTCAATCTTCATTACAAACTGATGGCCAGGCCACATTTTGTGGTATTAGGTTAAAGTTCTTACAGTCCTTCTGCCTACTTTACAATTGATTACAAACTACTAGTAATAAAGGACTCATACCATGTTTTAGAAACTCTTTCTCTACTATTGTAATAATCTTTTGTGAGCCATGAAGTCATATTTCTTGCTCTCTTTTGTTAGTTCATTGTGGAATGCCATGGCAACACACTGCTGCCTCAGTTTCTTGGGATGTACCGGCTTACTGTGGACGGAGATGAGACCTACATGATTGTTACACGAAATGTCTTCTCCCATCGCCTTTCTGTCTACAAAAAATATGATCTCAAGGTAGGAGGAGAATAGAACGAGTTGCAAAAATTAGCAAAGGAGATAAAAGGGCTCAAATTAGACTTGGATTATAATGTAAATTTTAAAGTTTACTCAGAAACACCTGTATGTTTATCAAAACTGTCTTCAGCCATTTGGTGATAGGCTTCCTAAAACTATTTGGATTTCAGGTAATCAGCCTCAGAACAGAGTAAAGATCCTTTTAAACCTGTGTCATGCTTCTGCAAGCTTCTGTTTCAGGCATGCACAATGGTATAAGTGTCTGCAGGAATGAGGACAAAGGGAAGGATTAATGCAAGGTCTTCCATGCTACTAGTAGTAACTGAGTTATGAAGACTAATCTTCCTTCTTTTTTGCTTCAGGGTTCCACTGTGGCAAGAGAGGCCAGCGACAAGGAGAAGGTACAGTCACCTGCCGTGATCCAGGGTCCAACTACACACCTTTAAATAACAGCAACGTCAGGACCACTTTAACATTTAAATGTACTTGAAACAGATATTCATAATAATAACATAGCAGTAACTGTAATACTAACACACTTTCAAATAAAAATGTCATCTCAGGGTGTTACATTTTAAGAACATGCGCATCAAGCCAAAACAGAAAAAGTTAAGATCATAACAAATAATAATATTAGAAGTGAGAATTTTTCAAAGCACAAGGAAAGCAACAAGACTTAATCATCATGGCTACCATTTTTTAAGCATTTCTAGGATGTTTTAGGCATTTTGCCCTCGTCTGAACCAGTGCACTACATGCATCAGTCCACAGCAGCTCAACAACAGCAAACAAATTGTCATACATCTGCTCACACTACTATTCCTGTAGCTTATTTGACAACTATTTTGTCTATTGAATAGACAATTGTTGTATTGTTCGTGGAGGCAGTTTTCCGATCACAGTATTTCAGCACATCAAGACATTTATTGCTGAAAGGACAGCTGCAACTTCTACTTGTAATGACAGCGAAGGGCTGAGTCAGTTTGGATTGAACAAATGAGCATTGATGTCTCACTTCAAAGAAGGAGCAATAGTAAATTAAATAGTACTTAGAAGAAGCATGTATTTCAAGATCATCTTTTAAGAATTTCACCAAACATAAAGCATCGATTCACCTGTGATGTTATTATCACTTATTCGGGTCTTTTAAAAGCCATTGGACAATTAGAGAATGAGAGAGAAAGAACAAACTGTGTTTCCAGTGGTTTCAATAACCTACACAGCTTCTGACAATTCTAAGCTTACTGTCATCACCCAAATGGCTCAACTAGCACGATTATAGAGCTTTGTTCCCCTTTGGGTTGGATGACAGTAGCAAGTATCATCTCCTTCAGTTAGCACCTACTTCATCACCTCATTCCCTTTCTAGCCCCTGCACGCTATTTGAATCTCTTTAATTTGCTTCATCCCCTCTAACCTTGCTTCAGCTGTTCCTTTAGTTTCCCTGCTTGCTGTCAGTTTGTGAAAGATGGGAGGTTGTTTGTGTTTGAGTGCTTGGAGTGTTATTTAATCAGATGTTGTCATCTAATTTTAAATAGTTCTATGTGATGTGTTTCTACATGCCTGTGCCTGCGTGTGTGGTATATATGAGCAAGAGGTTTTGTGTTTGATAGTGATGAAAGTGTTTGTTGTGAGATGGGCTGTTTTCAGTTTTTGGCTTGTGGCTGCTTGGACAGTGTTGGGATCTGAATTATTTATTTAGCTAATAATTGGGATAGACATTTTACCAGGATCAAATACAAGACTTTGACCTTTTGAATCACTGAAGTTGCAGAAGGTGTCCTTGAATGCTCTGCTTTGGAGCAATGTCCTTTTGATCTGTCAGCTCAGCAATATTGGAAGGTGATCTATTGCTTGTCCGCAACTACTTCTTCAAGTATCCACATGTCAGTGTGTGGAGGTTTGACTGACCATGAAAAAGGTTTATATCTGAGACCCATAGCGGTTTTGCCCAGGTTCATGGCGGCTTAATATGTAAGGCACCAAGCAGTGGATCATGGAAGACTTAAAGGGAATTCCCCAGACTAAATATAGCCTACTATGAACGGAAGAAGAAACAAAACATTATTGGGATTAAAACAGATCAGTGGAAAACAAAGCAGATGAGGATTTAACACACGTGAACCTACTGTGTGACCTCTTTTTGTCTGCAGCTCAGCTTTGTGTGAAACACAGTTTAACCTGTAAACCTGTAACAACAGGACAAATTTCTACTATGTTCTGTCATTGACTACCACCAGTCCTAAATTCACAAACCACTGCAAGCTGGCAGTGTTAGTTTATGGTGCTTGCTGCAGTTGGTTTACATTGAATGAAATGAAGCTAATGGTGTATGACATTTCAGAATGCTGTAGGCCAGAGCATGATCCTACTTCTGATTTTAAAAATGCACCCAATTCATACCCAGAGACAAAACCAAGACTCAGAGATCAAAGCCACACCTGTGATAAAACACCACACTGTTTCTCTACACGAAACATCTTCATGCAGATACAGAACGAGTTATTTTAACCTGCAGTTCTCACTGCAAGAGCTCTATGCTTTTGATGGCCATGAATGAGTGAATGCTTTTGACTTCTGAAAATTCTTCAATAGTAAAGTCTAATATGACTTTTGACTTTGATGCAACACATTTACCCACGCGGTTGCCAGTTAGAATGAAGATGAGGCTGCACCATGGAACATCGAAGGGGAAAATTTGCGTGTTTCGTTCAGAAGATACAGTGTGTGTCTAACAAACAATTGCTTCACACACAAACAACAAGCACGGCAAAGTTCTCTCCTGACTGCATGACCGTCTCCCTTTCATGCATGCATCTGCATGGTATATAATGTTTTCTGCATCTTTTTTGAGGTTACATTATTCTGATGTTTATGAACACCAGCCCATTCTTTTGCACATTGTGGACATGTTCTGTTCTACCTACACATGACATGTATTTATCTTTTTACACAAAACTACATTTTGTGGTTCTGCTAGCTGCTGTCTCAGGGATTTGCCTATCACAGCAGCAGTTGATTTCCTGACAGTGGCTTCAGATTATAATAACTAAAGCCCAATCTAGGTGAATGTGTTCTTACTCAGGCTCATCTCTGCCTCCAATCTTACTATGTGCTTTATCATGTAGTTGTACACAAAAAAAACCTGCTTGTGACCCATTTAGGACACTGACCCACAATTTAGAAACACTGGTGATGGTGATTCTTATTTTTGCAATATTTGGTCTGTGACCTGGAAAATGTGGAGATTGGGTATTATTGTTTCAAATAGCAAATTGTTGTAGTAGTTTGTACAATACTGTCTGTGTGCGTACCAGGTTTCTGTTGCTGTCTGCAACAGGTATTTGTTGTTTTTATTACTCTCTTGCCACCAGCTCCAGCAGGTATCTCCAGTAGGGGACATGGTTTTAATGTGCCAGTATGATTGTGTGTGATCTGCCTTAATGCTGGTTTTGTAGCCCCCACTTTAGGAATTGTAAGCCCTTAGAAATAGTACCATACCTGGCAAGAACTTAAGAAAATACAGGTCCATAGACCACATATTAGTTTATTCCTTGCTCTGCATAATTCCAGCTCCTAGCTGCCTTAGATTAGCTCTGCCAGACTGCATCCTTCCTCTACCAGGAGTTTGTCAGGAACCGAACCATTACCTGTATAGGTAATCCTTAGTAAAGCATACATAAAACTTAACTCTTAAATGTTGACATTTAGGAATACATTTAAGGACAGAATCTAAAGAATTACTAGCACAAATAGTATAATTGTGAAATTGTAGTCATTGCAGTTATTTACATTGATAGATGGACCTGTTGGATGCTTATCTACACTGTCTTCCCCCATGTATTATGAACACAATAAGAATACGAAACATAGTCATAAGAATCTTTCGCGTTGATGGCCTTTCCACCCCTCTGCCAATTTAAAAAAACAATTGTGTTCTGTTACATTTTAAACACTTTGCCTTTACTTCCAACTTCCTTCCTCCCTTCCTCTCTCCTTTCTTCTCTCCTCTCCTCCTACCCCACCGTCCCTCCCTCGCTCCCCCTTTTTCTAGCAGCCGCCCCCACCAGAGGATGTGCCCCCGCGGCCCAAATCTGGTAACGTTCAGCAAAGGCTGCAAACACTGCGGATTGCCACGCGCTTTTACTGCGCCATGAAACACGTAAGAGATGTAAGAAAACCAGGGCTCATATACCAGGCATGATCTATTAAACCAATCTTATTTTTATTGTTACTTTTTGTACGGCCAAGCATTTTCTTTTTTTCGTCTTCTTCAAGCTGATACACTCTTATTTACCGTCCATATTTTGCACACTTTTCATCCATTTACAGTCACCTTATACTGAGCTTGTCAGCAAGTCCAATTTTGATTTTGCCAGACAGTTTTATGTTTGTTTCCACCATTCACTCAGTGGCACCAACATGTATCTGAAACACTGGAGAGAAAAAGTGGAGTTCTGAATTCAGAAAGAAACATAAAACAGGAACCAGAGAATTAAAGAAAGATAAAGAACAAAGTGGTTCCAGTGCTGAAAAGATGGTTTATTTCAGAGACTGAGCTTGATTTGTTGGTATTGTCCCTTCAATTAATGACTGAAAGTCTCCAATAGATCCTCCTTTTTAATAAGATGTGCAAACGAAAAGGTTATAATAATGGCAAATTATGAGCAATTTATGTTAACCTACTGCTGTGATCAAAAAAAGACTGATGTTTTTTTTCTAAACCCAATTAAGAATAATTACAGAGGATTGTGGAGCAGGAATTAACAGGGACTCTAACCCCTGAGTCTATGCACTCAGCCGCCATAGGCCACACTGTAGCCCCTGATGCAGGAGCATAAACCAGGCTTAGATGCAGAGAACCTGCATTAAGTGCAGATGAGATTTCCTGGCTTTATGCCTTGCACCCTACTGCAGCCAAAACATAAAATTTTGGTAATAATGTTTGGCAGTCAGTAAGCAGCTGCCTTAGGACTAAGTTGAAGAGATGTGTCCGTTAACCTGGGTAATATTTAAATTCTGCACAGCTTGAGATAATAAGCATTTTGCTGTATGTTCACATGTGATTTTTTTAAATCCATTTTTGAATGCTGAAGTTTGTACATTCATTGTTGGTTAATGCTAATCCAAACCTGACGATAGCAGCATGCAGTTGAATGAATACTAAATGCTGTTCACGAAGACCCCAGAGTGACTCGACTATGAATCTCACAGAATGGCCTAACTTCTGTCCTGAAACAAGACATCAGCATAAGTTGTCAAAGGCTAAGATCTGTCTTCCAACTTGCTGACAGGAGACAGAAAAGAAATGGGATTTGTTTTTTAACGTCGGGGAGAAATTCACCTGTCACACAACTTTGCAAAGCTCATCAACGCCCCTCTCTTTCTTCCTACGTTCAATATATCTTTCAGTTTTCCTTCTTCCCAGCCCAGTGTTCACCACTCAAGAGTCAAATGCATTTCATTGCAGTCAGTGTAACAGAGAAAATCAATGACAGGCCAACTGATAGAATCCTATGCATGAGTGAGGGAAGCATCAGAAGTAATGAAGCGGTTAGAGAGACTGAGAATGTGTGATATGGAAATAAAAGACAGATGAAAATGGATTTGTAGCAAGATGGATGGGTGTGTGAGTTGAGGTGTCAGCGTAGGTGAGAGGCCAGCAAAACGCTTTTAGACGATGTTCACTCTTTGCAGTCAGCCTCACGTAGCGTCCTTATTTACTTTTATGTCGCATCTTTGTTCAGTCAAGACAAGACACATCCCATATTTATTACATATTGGAGGTCTATGTCTGTATATATATGTGCTCAAATGTCCACTGTTGTGAGATGTGTTCCTGTGTTTATTCTGTATGTGTGTGTATGTATGTGTGTGTGCTGTCAGAGCTCATTCTAGTGCTACAAAGTGCTGTTATGTGTTGCTGCACTTCTCCTGCTGCCATAGAAACACTGTAGTAGCTTAACTGCTGCTGCCCCGTTACCTCATTTCCTGCTCTCTTTTTCCTCAGTGACTCGATACTAGGTCCCGTCCCTCCTCATATAACATCTCTTCCCCCTATAGGCTGCTGGCAGTTTTGCAGCAGCTTGGTTTAGAAACATTAGACAGACACGTAAATAGGAAACGCCTTCATTCTGCTTGTAAGCCAAATAGGTAAAGATATGCTTTAGCGCTTTATCATAAACTCTAGCTTATCAGATGCAAACTACGATCTGGTTTCAGAAAAGCATCTTAAAAGAGCTATGTTGGTGTTAATTGCTATTAGTTTATGTTAATAATTTATCTCAGCGAGCGATTAGCAAACTGATAAAAGTGATGCTTTTTGGACTCCAGCCCAATGCCAAAAAGGGCATTTGATGCCTTTAAGTGACGCTCTTTTTGTCTTGTCACAAAGTGTATGGATCTACCAGATGCATTTAATAACCCAACACCATAAATAAAAGTACTTTGAGTTTTATGTTGTATTGACAATTTAAAGATTCCGATTTAAACGACGTGAAGTTAAGATGCATCAGATGGATCTTTACCGTGCTGTGAGCATGCTGCATGAAGTGTACATTACAATTAAACTGAAAAGAGGGCAGCCGTGGTTTGAACAGACTACCTGCACTGTGTTAGCCAACTACCAACGATTTGGCTGACTCAGAGACAGACTCGTCTTAACAAACCACAGGTATAAAGCCTCAATTATGTATACGGGGTGTTTCGAAATGCTGCATTAACTTGTCCAGGTGAGCTATATGAACATATTATTGACATGCTCAAATTACATGCTCTGTCATCAAGCATTTTGAAACACCCCTTAATTCTCATAGTTTAACACGATTATCTATTACTATCTTATAGTGCTGTGTAATGACAAAGTATGCCATATACTGTATATGTTTGTTTTTGTATTCTGGGGAAAAAGGATGAAGAACAGTGATGCTGGTGTTGCTGCTTTCACTCAGTCTTTTCCTTCTGTTGTAATTGAAACCGATTCATCGATTTGAAACAAGAAACTGAAAATGTAATGATAACATTGTGTGATTGGATGAACTCAGACACTCTCTAATGGAACAAAAAAGAGACACTAACACTTAATTTGAGCACCAGAATTCTGTTAAATTTTTGCCCAGCTATACTGCGTACCGTTCCATGAATAGACTTGTGGTTTTTACTGTTGTTGATCGGCTCACTAATCTCCAATACTAATGGGCAGGCAAAGGAGCTGCCCACGTACAAGGACAATGACTTCATCAATGATGGGCAGAAGATCTACATAGATGAAGAGAACAAGAAAATGTTCCTGGAGAAGCTAAGGAAAGATGTGGAGGTAAGTCTTCAACAGTGGCTACAACTAACAATGTAGGCTTTGTGCTAGTTCATTGTTTAGATTACAACATTGACACTATTTTGTCATCAGATTTGTGCATTCAAAGTACTTGTAGTAGCTTGTGCTCTTTAAAATGGTTTTATTATTGTTGAGGTTGGGATTCTGTGTAGATTCTGGGCGGATATTGTAAAAAGTCCCCCCTTCCCCATAATCTCCTTCATAATATACTTCTTTCTTTGCCTCTACTCTTTCACTTTGCTCCTCCATACTCTCCCCCTCCTCCTTAAAATCTGTGATTACTTGCTTGCTTTCCTTTCATTCCTCTTATATTCTTATCACCCATCGCACCTAGTTTCTTGCCCAGCTAAAGCTCATGGACTACAGCCTGCTGGTGGGAATCCATGATGTGGAGCGAGCTGAGCAGGAAGAGGTGGAGAGCGAGGACAACGAGGCCGAGGAGGAGGGCGAAAGTGACGGAGGGGGCATTGGGACGCCCCCTGACAGTCCCAGCAACACCCTGGACAGCACCAAGCCACTCTCTCCTGGAGAGTTTGACCCCGCCATCGATGTTTACGCCATCAAAAGCAATGAAAGTGAGTGGCCAACTCCACTGCAGTTAAATACTTGTATTTGGCAGCTAATTAGCGTTTTTTTCTCAATCCCTTTGCTATATTTCCAGAACCTTGATATTGGCAAAACAGTGTGCATTTCTTGAAACAATTTGTAGAAACAGGACCACACAATGGATTATCTGCAAAAGACTGTAGCTTACTCAATATCCTTCTTTTAGCTCTCACAATAAAATATTTATATCAGTAATCATGGATAGGATTCACTTCTACACCTTTAGTGTTTGTAATTTGTTGGCAGACCATATCATTGCAATATGGAAAAGACAAAACGTTTTTACAGCACAAAGAAAAATACAACATTAGAAACGTAAACATATGAAACATCCCTTAGGCAGAAATTGGGGCAATGTTCTCAAGTGTTGGTTGATCTAACATTTCACAAATTGCCCTTCGTTAGAGAAAGTCAAGATTCACTGGACAGCAAATCATCAATTCAGGACACATATAGAAAATATTCTTATTATAATAAATATATGCACATTATGACAACGGATTTCACCATGTTGTATGTAATGGCCCATGTAATGAACTAACGCCCAGATGTTTTGACCAGTAACCTGTAAAATACATTTTCATCAACATGACATAAGCAGTTGATAATGTTGGAAACAGCAGATAATTCATTATACATAATGATTTGCATGAATGTTCCAAAGCATTTGAAATGAAAGTAGATGATGTGAAGGTTGAACATATCATCTAGTCACAATTTTGAGAAGTTCAGTTCTGATCAGAGAAATGTACTGAAGGAACTGGAAAACTGTGCAAGACACAGAACTGAGAGCTCCCCCTGCTGGCCGTCGTGGCCCTCATTCATGTTGTCAGAGCAGCTGCTGTCACAAACCTCACTTTTTTTTTTCTTTTTTTTTGTTTTTCCAGGTGCTCCCAGGAAGGAGGTTTACTTCATGGCTGTCATAGACATCCTGCAGCATTATGATGCCAAGAAGAAAGCTGCCCATGCCGCCAAGACTGTCAAACATGGGGTATGGATCTAAGATGGAGATCTAAGATGCTCCTAAGATGGAGCTGTTGAATAACTCTGCCATAAGAGTCCACAGAATGATGATGGACTGTAAATGATTCTAAAATGAAATTGGGGTCTTTATGGGTGCTTAGAAAGTCTTAAAATGTCTGAGATCCAACATTACAGCATGGACATGAAATGGGTCTAAAATTGCAGTCATAAAGTCTTAAATTCAGTTAGTTGAAACCTGCAGAAACCCTGTGAATGCGTTGAGTACTTCGCTGTTGTGTGAAATGATAATGTCTGTGTCCCCCCTGTAGGCCGGAGCGGAGATATCTACGGTGAACCCCGAGCAGTACTCCAAGAGGTTTTACGATTTCATCACCACTATCCTTTCATAGCCTCCAGGAGCAACAGGAGGCACAGAGGCACGTGGGGAAGGGAGGGCAAATAGGGAGTAAGGTGAAGAAGAGAAGAAGTGACGGAGAGAAAACCATCGAGAGGCTGAATTAATAAGGTGCTGTGATGGCGTTGTTTGCTCTCCTTCATCCGTTCTCCTCATCTCTCCCTGTTTGTTTCTCTCTTTCAGTGGGGTGCCACACTCTGCAGCTAAAAACCATCATTCGTTTACATTTAACCTGTCCTCTGTTGAGTTTTGTTCATGTTACTTTGGATAATAAGGGTGTTGAACGCAAGTGTCCAAGTCATTATGTTTTTGTTTTTTTATATATATATTTGTATATATACATATATACATATATATATATATAATGTGTTTTGTCTGTATGGTTAATGTGGGAATATAGCTTTTTTTTTTTTTAAATTACGTCTAACATCCAACACCCTGCAATTTTTTTTGTTTTGATGTTTGTAATTGTCTTTCCCTTATGATGTTTCGGGGAGGTTTGGGAGGGTGTGTTGTAGTGTGAGGTCAAGAGGGGGGAGTGCAGAGGTCAGATTATAGCACAAAGTGAGGTCCCGCTCGTAGGGACGAGGCTCGAACGTGGAAAAAAAAAAAATAGAATGTTGAGCCTCACCTAATGCAATTGCTTCGTTTCAGGGAGTGGGAAGCAGTCTTCCAATAGGCCAACAGCCAGAGCCCATCCAAATACTATACAAGAGCTCAGCCAAACAAATCTTCCCATTTGGGTTCCTCCCCCAACACTCACCCTTTAGACCCCTTCCCTACCCCTCTCGTTCCTTTGTTAATCGATAGAGCTTCTGGGTTCCTCTTGCCACTCACTCAACACACATTTCTTTTGCTCTTTTGCAATGCACGGCGTTGTAAGAATGATTAGGAGAAGGATGTATACCTTCTTTTTTTTTTTTTTTTTTTTTTAAATGAGGGATTGAAGCACACGTCTGTTCTTTAGTGTTATCTGCATTCACTTTGATTCAGTTCTCCTTTGAGGCCTGGTTTCTGTTCCTGTGGCAGAGACCAACCCAGATGGCTTGTGTGGCTTTAGTGATGAAAAAAAAATAAGCCACTCCTTGCTATATCCTGTCAGACTGAAACATCAGCAGCCCCTTAACTTTCTGTTGCCATCAGCACCTTATGAGTAATATCAAAAATGTTGCACTTTTTATTTGTTGTTAGAGGTTAGGAGTTCTTGTTCTGTTACATGCGCTGCAACAAAGAGGAAAACAAACTCAGCTCTCTTAGAAATAAAAGTTACAAGCCTGATCGCAAACCCCGTCTCCTCCACCGTTCCTCACCTCGGGATTTCGAATGGGAACATTTGACTGCAATATTTTCCGGGGAAAGCGGCGGAGCCCTGTTTACAGGGTTTTGTAAACTCACCCTTTTTCCCCGATCCTTTTTAGAAGTTCACAGCGGTGTTGTGGCGGTGGTGGGCTTTGGGACCAGGCGACAGCGTGACTATGCTTGTGCATTCAGGGCAGACAGAAGACGGTTTACCTCCAGCATCGTACCAGCACACACCCAGTGATGGCAAACGGTGTGTGTGTCAGTGTTCCAGGAGAGAAAAAAAAAATTTGAAAAGAGCGAGCGGAAAAAGGGAGGAGGGGGAGGGTAGGGAAGAGTGGCTGCAGATGTAAAGATAAATGTTTTAGGTCATCACCATCGGCGTCGTTCTCTTCTCTAACCTCGACTGTGAGTCTATTCATCGTTTTTTGTGTTGATATTGTTGACATTTTTTAAAGGTGGTTTATCTGTGTTTGAATTTGGCGATTTTATGAAATGATATGGTAATAATTTCTTTGTTTCTGTTCGTTTTTTTTGTATATTTTGCACAAGAGGAAAGAAACCAAATGTTACAAATATGATCCCAATTAGTTGATACGGTCTTAACAAGGGAAATGCAATATACTTGTGTGTAAGTTGTTGTGCGTGTGATGTTGTGTATCACTTCTGGGTAACCTACTAAAACAAGTAAAATCGTCCTCCATGACTATTCTAACTCATGCAAAAAGCTTCCATCACAATATGTTGTTTAGATGTCATAGATTATATTCACATTTATATTTTTACATTGGATTTTAGTCATGAAATAGAGTTGTATTTAAAAAAAAAAAAAAAAAAGAAAGAAAAAAAAAAGGAGCCACCCTTCAGAATGAATGACGGTGCTGTGGTAAATGAAGAATGATACTGCTTGAATTTATACAACGCTTACTATAGATGTACTTGGAAAAACTAAAAAGGCAGAAAAAAAATTGCATGTTGCAGGACTAAGTTTCCTTTCCCCGTCTTCTAGTGTGTGTAGTTGGCTGTTCAGGTTCTCTTTGTGTCCCTTCAATCCAACCAGATTCGTGAGCTGTTCAGCATATTAGTCCCTACCATGCTTTAAATAACTGTTTTCATTGTATACACTGTGCAAGATGTGTGCCTTTATACTCCGAAATTATTTAATTTTATATTTTGTAATCTTTTTTTAAAACAAAGGTAAATGTTATTTTAATAAGAGGGTGTTTACTTTGACATACATTACTCCCGACTTAATTTCCAACCTTCTTTCACTCCATCACCTCTGTGTTTGTTAAAACCATTCTGACGATTGCGCGTTTTAACGGGAAAACAGGCGCGTAACTCCGGAGGTTTCCCGTCAGGTGGCGGATCCGCTGTCGGTGTGTAAATTTGAATCCATCGTCCTGAATACTGCGCAGGCCCTTCAGAGCGAGGACAGCGCCTGCGCTGATCATAATAACCCCTCCTTTGTTCATGCTGGTCCTGCCTTTTTTGTGCGTGTGGAATTGCATTGTGGAGTGTGCGTGTCGTGGTCGTGTTTTGTTGTGCTTGTTCTCGCTAACTGACGGCGTCTCCCACTTCAGGGGTCTGTCAGCATCACATTTAACCCCCTTAACAACACAGATGCAGCCACATTTCAGTGTTTTTTTTTTTTGTTTTTTTTTAAACGGTTTGTTCAGTGTTTTACTCCCCTTTAACGTACAACTATTCATGTCTTACACATTTCTGTTCTCTTGCTTCCTCGGCTTCATCTACTTTTATTGTAACCAAGTTAACACCTCCTATCAGCCTGCTTGTTTTCAGGAAAGTTTATCAGCTGATAGTTCATTCTGAGTCAGTGGTGAGTTGATATTTCTGTGTTCTTGCATTAGATGGGCTGTTTTTGTTTCTATTGTCACGTAGTTCATAGTGTAAAGTGGTCGTGTCATTAAAAACAACGAGGGAATGAGGGAACACTTCAATCACCTTTTGAGTCTGCTTCGCTCCGTTACACAAACCGAGCGCAGGGAGCAGCAGAGCAGTGCATGCCGGGAGACTGAGTTTATTTGTCTTTTCTTTTTAGAATCTAACTCTGGAACTTGAGAGAAAGCGGCGGCAATGCCAGACTTAAACAAATGCAATGTAAAGACAATGATTACACACACGCCCTGCTGCTGTACATGTAAAACCAAGTCCTTGCTTTTGTGACTTCTCTCATGAATGAGCTCTTCCAGCAGTAACCCCACCCGTCCCCTCTCGTCCTTCTAGTCAACCTGCTGCCACCACAAACTTGCCAAAAGCATCTTTGAGCAGTCAAAACTACCCCATATGAGCTTGACGAACATTGTGTAACATGTAATGTGTCCGTTTCAACTGATTTTGCTTTTTTTTGTTGTTGTTGTTGTTGTTGTTGTTTTTTTTACTTACTGGGAAATGGAGCGATACCTGCATCGCTCATATGCGAACATGTCCACAGTTACAAGCTATGGAAAAGAGCCCTGTGTTCATTCACGTGGTTTGTCAAGTGTTAAGGGAAAATTAGACGACAAATGGAAACCAGGCAGGATCTGCAGAGCCGGGAGCATTTGCTTTGGCCTTAAGTTTCAAAATGAATGCATTTATAGCAGGAAAAAAAAAAAACCTAATTCTTGTCGTGACAGAAAACGATTTAATCTATTGGATTTCAATGCAAAGGTCAACATACACCAGGCCACAAAAAATCCTCCTGCAGAATCTGCTTCGGTCTCTCAACAGCCCAGCTTCGAAAAGACTTCAGCATTAATGTGTGTGTATGTGTGAGTGTTTGTGTATTGCTGTCTGACAATGGTTGGTGAGAGTTCCCGTTCAGTGGCAGAGAGGCCAAAATGATGTTGTATGTTTATTGTTCTTCACATTTAATGATGATGATGATGATAATAATAATACACTCCATTCCATAAGCGTTCACTCAAACCAATTAAAGCACTTGTTCAGCTTAACTCAAAGTCTGGGATGATTTCTTCTTTGTCCACATTTTCCTTCACTGTTTTATTTAATTTAATTTGAAACTGATGCTCGACTCGTACAACACACGACTCGACTTCAGTGGCACGTTTTTTTGTTTTATTTTTTTTTTTACTGCCGTTTGTTTTAACTCGTTTGTGAACAGATTAACTAAACGTGCGTCAATTTGAAAAATATATTTTTCTTGCGTTTTTTTTTTTGTCTGGAAACTGACGGGGGAAAAAAAATGTAAATGTATTTTTAATTATGTGTATGGTCTGTCTTAAAAAAAAAAAAAAAAAAGACAGACCGTAAAAAGTCATTTATTAGGCTCTGGGAATCTTTCTTGAAATGAAAATGAACAAACGTGAAGCTTTAATAAATATTTATCCCACACAGTCGGACAAAACAGGTCGTAATGACAACTGAATCTACATAACGTTTAACGCTATTTTTCAATTATTTCCGCGTCAAAGCTCAAATCTCACCTTATTTTATTTATTTTTTCAAAAATGGTTAAAAATAGGCTACAATGCGCGGTCTGTCAATGTGAATTAAAGTGTCTGAATATTTTCTCTCCATATTGAAGATACAGACAATTTAAAAAAAGAAAAAAAAAAAAAGAAGTGACGCATAGAATAAAGCTGTTGGGAGAAAAACAAAAATCCCACTTCTCCGTGTCTTTTACTCCAGTATTTGACAAATATAATAATCGCCGTTTGCGTTTTTTTGTCTCGATGCGTTCGTCGGTTTGAAACGACCTCTTGGTAAATAATTTGGGGAAAGAATATCATTTTCTCGTCTGAGTTGAAAAGAGCTAAATAATAAAGTGCTTCCCTCCTCGTCTCGCGAGTCAACGTCGCTTATTTGTCTTAGCTCCGGTGCGAGATGTTATGTTTGGTTTTGGTGAAGAAGACTTGAAGAGATGCGCCGAGGCTTCGTCTTCCTCTAGAGTCTCACCCGCTTTGCTTACGCTTCACTATCCGCCTTTTCTGGGAGTTTTTCGTCGTTTGTTGCCTTTATCTCAAGAAGTCGATGCGATGTGAAATTTACAACTAAATGATTATTAATATTATGAGTAGAAATCGGTACCATTCAACGTGGAAGATGGCAGTGCGGGTTTTGTTTTGGAAGGGGTCCACGGTGCGCTCTTGACATTTAGGAAAATGTTGTTGTTTTTTTATTATTATTATTATATCCTGGTTTGTTAAATGATAAATATACTAATTTTATAACGGGATGTGTAGTTAACGCGGCCATTTGAGTGAGAATAATAACAATAATAATAATGTTCATCATAGGCTGTAAGATGAGATGTTTAAAGGCGGCACGAGGCAGAGCGCTGAGAGGACGCAGCTCGCGCGTCTCCAGACCCGCTGCGGTGAGATGGAGATGGAGACGGAGATGGAGATGGAGATGGAGATGGAGACGGAGACGGAGATGGAGGCAGATTCAACATGGAGAACGAGCAGCGCCAACCCCGGCGGACGACGCACACAAAGAGCGGCTCGCCATGTGCGCCGCAGCTGCCGTGTGCGCACACGAACGCGCGCACGGCAGCCCGTGTGTTCACAGCCGAGCCGCAGTGACGGGTTTCGGCCGCCAGGAGGCAGTGTGACTCGTGCAAAGCAGAGATGATCCTTCCGTCCAGGTGAACCGCGGTCTGCTTTGGTTTTTTCGACGCTTCTGGGTTTTTTTTTTTTTGGTTTTTTTTTGGGTTTTTTTCTCTCTGCGTTACACCCCGTGTTGTAAACCACATCCTCGAAATGGAAACTTTGTGATGGGGAATGTGGAGAAGGAGGGTGAACTCGAACAAAACCCTTCACAGCAGGTTTTATAGAGGAAAGCGGATTTTTTTTTTTTTCTTTTTTGTTTTTTTATATGTGTGTGTGTGTGTGTGTGTTTAGGTCCAAATCCAAAATCGCATCACTCGGTTTGCAGTGAATGAAATGAAGCCTTAGAAGCTAGAAGGCTTCTCTCTCCTTTTAAAACCAGAGGATGTAAATTAAAAGTGTCTCAGCGTGTCTGCCACTCTGTCACTGAACTTGACCTTTGACCTTTCACCTATTTATAGAGGGCAATAGAGAAGAGCTGGTTGTAAATGTGCTGTGCAGAAGTTGTTAAAAAGATAATTAAACTCCTGTCTCCAGCAGAGGCGTGGGATAACCTACACGTTATAAGATATTAAAGAGACATTTATTAGACTTAATTCTTTTTGTTTGATACTGTAATACTCACCCTAAGACAAGCTGTTACTTCTAACGTGTATGTTTAATCAGTTAACGTCATTGAAATAATTAGGGTGTGCAGTCAAAAAGGCTTCATACAAACAAAAGAAATGAAATGCTACCGTTTAATAAAACTACAATTTACTCTGAAGGCATACATGTAGGGTACATTCAACGCGTTAACACCGTCACAGGGTGAATTCAGGCTGGTTGGTAGTTTTCTAAACGCTCCAGCAGGATGTTTGAGTATCCAGGGGTGTAGTACCTGAAATATAATACACACTGTAAATACATGACACTGACTTCTTTTTTTTTTTTGTTATTCAGATTGTGCTGACTTCTGCTTTTTAAAATAATTTGTATACATTTTTCTACATCTGTTTGACTTCTGCTCCTTTTATTTTCCAACTACACGTATCTATGGGATAAGGAAGCAGGACAGGGTTGTCAGGGTAGAGCTGAGTCAACACGTATGTCAACAGCTAGCGTGCATGCGTGCGTCCTACCTGACTATCTCTTCGGGGAAACAGCTGTTTATGGCGTTGATGTATTCCTGTAAAGGCGAGCCGGGCTCTGCCTGGATCTCTTGCACTTTCTTCAGCCCTCCGCTGGTCACAAACAGACGGCGAGCCTTACTGTCATGAGGCAGGACCTTGGAGACGAGGGAGGACAGGGTGGGACGCAAAAGCTTATTTGATCTGAGTCACTACACTTTAAATCAGCATCACGTTTTAAACAACTAGAGGGCTACTGGAGGTGTTTGCTTAATGTAAGCAGTACCTTGCTGAACTGGCAGACCACATGTTTGAGGATGTTGGAGGGAGCGTCGTAGAGGAGGGGCTCCAGACTCGGCAGGTAGGTGCATTTCTGCAGGATGCTCTTCAGAGCCTTCTTACTCTGTAAAGAACAAGACATGAGAGGAATAAGACGTGCGGTACTTCATAAAAAAATGATGCAAACTGTCCCTACACGTTTCCCCTTTTTTTTCTCTTTCAGCATTTTACCTTGACTTTTAATCCCAGCTGAAAAACCAGTGGTACAGGAAGTATTCAGATCCTTTACTGAAGTAAAAAAAATACTAATACCACACTGTGAAAATGCTCCACCACAAGTCAAAGTCACACACTTAAAACATGTTACTTAAGTGAAAATATGTAGCCCAGGTATGATCAGGAAAATGTACTTAACACATGAAAAATATTCCCATGTAACTGTTGGTGTGATCATTTATTCATTATTACTCTTTCTTTCATGTAAAAGTAGGATATTTTTTTTAGTCGGTTGAGGTGGAGCTAATTTTCAACAGACTGTAGCCAAAATGTTATTTTCATCATGGATTAAAAAAGTGATTATTTTCTCCATTAACTGATAGTTTGGTTTGTACATATTCTTAATAAAAAGTGAGAAATGCTGTTACAATTACCCAGACATAATTGTGACAGCATTACACAGCTATTTAACAAGAGGGTTGTCCTCAGAATGATAGAAAGAAAAAATCTTTGAATTATGAAAATAATTAGGGACAGAAGTAAATGTTCACATTTGATAGATACGTTTTACCTGAAAAATGACTGAAAGGGTTATCAAAATAGTTTCAGATTAATATTCTGTCAATCAACTAAATTATTAATAATTTCAGGTGTAGGCTCCATTCATTTCTAACACCATAAATCATTTTTTTATGTAATAAAAATCTTAATTTTTAAAGCAACTAGAAGCTAAAACCGCCAAATACTATTGTGTTGCCTCTGAAATGTAGTGAAGTAGAAGTAAAGAATATATTCAAGTAAAGTGCAAGTACCTCAAACTTATACTTGAGTACAATAGGTGTGCATACGTGAGATTTGAGTAAAACCCTTGCCTTGGCTTGCAGATCCTCTGAGCTGTTTGCATCCATGTAAAGCTGCAGCAGCTTGGGCAGCAGGTGAGCGGTGGCCACAGCTTTGGCGTGCTCAGGGGTGTGATGCCCGATCTGGCCGATAGACCAGACCGCAGCCGCCTTGATGTGATGCTCAGACTCCTCCGACAGGCACAGAGCCAGCTGGGGCACCCCCTGCAGGAGAGGAGGGCGCACGGCACAGCAAGGCTCCATCAGTTTGTATGACCTACATACCAAACCTGAAGGAATGTCTCAGGTTTTAGTGGTAGAAGAACCGCACGCACGCACGCACCTTGGACAGGATGACAGCCGTGGCAAGATTCTCGCTGTGAGCTGCCACGTATCCCAGCATCATGATCCCGGGCAGCCGCAGGTTCCCACCGCATTCACCCAGGTAGTCGATCACCGCCACCATGCCGCCGCAGTTGACGATCACCTGGGAAAGCTGCAGACGCGCACAGATACGTAATGTGTCCGTGCACCCGACGGTGTCGCGTACACCTGCGAGTGTGTGCGTGCGTGCGTGCGTGCGTTACCTCTGGTGTGTGTTTGACCACCTCCCTCATCAGGGTGACGACATTTTTCCTGACATATTCGTCGGAGTCTTTGAGGCACGCCACCGCTGCAGGGAAGATCTCCGCCTCAATCACCATCTCAGCCAGACTGAACGAGTGTTTACTGATCTGAGTGAGGGCTGAGAACACCTGCCTCTGGATGGGAAAAAAAAGGGAATTAAAGAATTATGTCGAAATGTTAAAGAATTAACTTAATTAAAAATACTGTTCGATTTGTACATTTCTAAGTGGCTACACGCAGATCACAGGCTACACTTATTTAATTATCGTGATATCAGAATATCTATTTATGTTTAATGTATGTAAAGGAATTTTAATATTTAGACAGGTGCTTAAAGTCGTGTTTAAAGATTTTCTAACATGTAAAAGATTTTTTTCTTTCAGGATTTTTTTTTTTTAATATAATTTCAGAAATACATCGTGTATCATTTTTAGTGCCACTGGATTGATATACTGTTTTCAGTGTGAAAATAAAAAAGACTATTTTAAGTGTAATTACTGTACTTGTGAAAGAATGTGTTTCATTCCATAAAAAGTTCTCATCGGAAAAGAACAAAAGGGTGATTGAAAAAAAAAAAAAAACACAAGGGGAAAAATATCTATTAATATTAAAAAATTAAGTGATTAATAAAAAAATGTATTACCTTGAGTTTGGCGTCTGGGTTGAGGATCATCTGAGCCAGGTGCGCGATGGCACCAGTGTCCACCACAGTCTGGGCCAGGTCCGGGGTGTGTTTGGAGATGTCGCTCAGTGTGGAGGCTGCGATGCGTTTAAGGGCCATTTCAGGCTCCAGAAGACACAGCACCAGCAGTGGAACAGCACCCGCATCCACAACCGCCCGAGACAAGGCTGCACAGCCACGGGAGGCGGTGGCAAAATATAAAAACACAAACATGGCGTAAAAGAAAGAGATGTGTTTAAATATCCTCAGTATAAAAAAAATATATATATATATATGTATATCTCCAAATCAAGTGAGACATGAAGAAAAAAAAAGACACGCAGTAGACACGTCTGCGCTGCTTACATGCATTGTGTCGTGCGATGTAGCCCAGAGCCCAGGCAGCAGCCTCCTTCACCCCGGGGTCAAACTCCTCCAGGCAGAGAACCAGGGCGTCCACCCCCCCACACGCCACCACGGCCTGGGACAGCTCGGGGGAGTGTTTGGCCACTGCACGCAGCACAAACACTGCCGCCTTCTTGTAGAACCTCTGCGCGACACAACGAAACGCACGTCAGCTCCATCCCATTCTCCGTAAATACCGGATCACTTCATTCGTCCGCATTTCTATCAACCTTACGGTGTCAGCGCAACGCACTCTCACACATCACGTTCATATTTGTCGTTAGTTTACGCACTTCCTTAGAGTCGGGGAAAGTACTTGGGCTTAATTTAACACAAAAAAAGTTACAAAAAAATGTGATTTAAACAAAAAAAAACGACTGTGTATTTAGTAGTATTTAAACCAAACCATGACTCTAACCAATGCGCCTTTCTTGCGTAAACCTACAAACTTAGAGGACATGGATTTTCTTTATCCGTCTTCCAACCACTTCAGCCGCTTTCTGTCTATTGAGCAAAGGCAAGAAGAGTTCAGGGGACTGCATTGGTTAAACATTATCATGTTGGTGTAGACGACCGAGAAATGGTGTGATTCAGCAACAGAGAGATTATGCGTGTCCGTGGTTTTCAGAAACGACAATGGCAACTTTTATTTCTGGCGTTGCAGCTGTCAGGTACAACCGGATTCGAGGAGGGGGTGGGGGGGCATCCCCCTTGTTTGCAAAATACATCCCCTTTGTTTATCTGAGAAACATGAGGGGGGGGGGGCTGGATCTGCTCCTGACACCGTTTTCTCACCGCGTCGACAATTGTAATAGTGGCAACAACGGGACAAAACGGAAAATTAGAAATGTCACAGTTATGGTTAAACCGGGATACGACAATTTGGGAGATGTTTGTGTTGGTTGGTGGTGTTTCTCTTAAAAAAAAACAAACAAACAAATCACCTACAGAGCAAGTGCGTGCTCTGAAAGTAGTCCTTTTAGACAGGTTGTGGTGTATTTGTTCATAGCATAGTCTCCTGCGTTGTGAATTTTGGACATAGTGTAGTAGGTTATGTAAAACTTGGCCACAGACGCTATAGTCTGTGGTGAAATTTGGGCATAGTATTGACACGAAATTGAGACGAAGGGGTGCAGCAAAATGACCACAACGAGTCTCCCTTATTCACCTGAGAAACATGAGAAAACCCAGCCTAAGGAAACTCAGCCCGCTGCATAAATGTACAGGTCTATATTACACATTACATAACTATGTTTCTATTATTTGACGAAGAACCTGTTTTGTTTTCTCTGCTCTCTTATTTTCCATTCGTGTAAAAACCCTCCCATTTTTGACATTAAAGGCTAAAACTGTATGTATAAAAATAGCACAAATGAGCTCATTTTATCCCTTTATTCTGACTTTAATAATCAGGGGGAAAAAAATATGTAGGCCTGAGTTTTAAGCTGCTTTGCTGCAACAAATTGGGAAAATATGAAGGAAAAATATTATTCCATTCAGCATTTCTCATAGTGAGGAAATGTATTTACTATCCTGTTGCTAAAATAACAGCCGTAACTTTCAGCGTAGATTTTTCACCAGTTTTGAAGCAAACCTCGAATGCTGCAGTATTTGAAATAAACAAAATCTTAACAAATTGACACAATTCTATAAATGATGTCAATTTGTTAAGATTATAAGACTGCAAAGTTGCATTATTAACCTTCCTGGCCTCCATTGTGATCCTCTGAGTGGCTGAGGAGACAAAGAGAGAAAACAAAGGCTCGGTTGCTCCCAAATTAAATGGCTCTCAGGGGTTTGAAGGAGTCCCCGTAGACGCGCTGCCAAGTCAGCCCAAAAACGCAGCGACACATCCGGGGTCCTGCAGGGTGACGTCTGTCTGTCTCCGCACGCAGACGTGACAATCTGACATCCGAGGTAAATACATACAGAGGGTGGGATACTGACGTTGTGGGAGCCCAGGGAGTGGATCAGCTGGGGCAGGATGTCCTCCTTCACCACGGCCTCGGCCAGGTCGTCGCTGTGGTCTGCGAGGCGACCCAGAGCCAGAGCCGCCGTCTGCTGGACGCCGGGGACCACATCCAGCATCAAGGGACGCAGCAAGGACAACACACCTGCAGCGGAGGGGACGACACAAGGCGAAGAATCTCTGGAAAACGCCAACACACGCTGACTTCGTCTAAAGTTGCCGTTTCTTACCCGCGTTGCGGAGCATCTCTATGTTCTGCGGTCTGTTTGCCAAATCCGCAACAGTTTGCACAAACTGCATCCGTGATTTCTGATACTGCTCGAAAGCTGCGGAGCGCAAACAGACACCGGGAATAAGTAGCTTTCCCCCCCCCCCCATTCTTCTTTAGCCTGTGTTTGTTTTAGGAATGAAAACAGACGCTGAATCTCACCTTGAACGATCTGTCGTTGACTCATTGTGACGCTGGTGTAAAATCCCCCTTTTTTTCCCAAACACGTGAATTCGCTTTATTTACCCGGGGGCGAAAAAAAATAAACACACGAATGAAGTATTACTAAGGGATGCAGCGCAGCATTTCTGCAGCCGTCTCCAGGTTTGAGTTAGGTAGTGTTGTTGTTAAGCGTCCCCATGGCAACGCCCAGGCAGCGGAACGCTCTGCTGCGCCTGCGTCGACGAAGATCGTCTACTGCGGCGATGAGTCACTCCGGTATTCCGGGTCTCACCTCGCGGTCGGTTCCGTTTCCCGGAAACGCGAGCCGCGTGAGACCTCTGCGCTGCTTCCTCGTCTGTGCGCAGGCTTTTCTTTTGTTCCCGCTAAAAGACAACCGCGGACATGTCACGCACTTTCGCAGACAGCGTCGTTACTCGTCGAAGAAAAACACAAGTGGAACCTGACGAGACTGCGCCGCGAAAACACGCCCGACGTGCGAGGAATGTGCACCGCGCAGCACACTGAAAAATAGTTTTTTTTTTATATACATATATGTTGTGCTTGCCTTGCCTGCTCGAGGAGTAGACTACTGGTGTCCTTAGATGACCTGCCAAGATGCTTTAACTCTGTAAACCATGTTTTGGATAAAATTACAGGCTTAAACAACAACAAGGCTGATACCAAAATAAAATGTCAAACTTGATCGACTTTCCCTTCTTGGGGTTGAAACCAGTGTTTACAATGGGATATATGCTACATGTGTTAAATTAAGAGAGATAAAAGACGATCAGCCAGTGAGGAAAAAAAAAAAAAATAGAGAAAAGAAAACATAAAAGAAAAACAAAAAAGCGCACATTAGAGACTTTTTTCTGTCCGTCCACAATTCGACGCCGCGCATTTTCATAACATCCTATTGGACAATTAATCTAGTAAAGTTCACGCGTCAGAAAAACAAACATCTAAACGTGCATTTGTAAGTCTGCGTCTGTTTTTTTTTATCGGAGGTAATTATCAACGTAAAATTGCGTCAGAAACGACAGCTGCCGCTCATCAAAGTCACAACAAACAATTCCAAGTCATTTCGATTAAAGAAACGTTTTTTTTTTTGTTGTTGTTGTTTGTTTGTTTTTTTCTCTCTTTAAGGTAATAAAGGTGTCAAGCCTCGGTTCACCCCGTGTCTAAAAAATAAATAAAAATAAAAAAATCCCATAATTTATCCGCGGAACGCTTTCATCTGTCACCGCAGATCATTTATTCTTAAACGTGTTCAGGTTAAATCAGGCTTTCATTGTACAGAAATGTATTTTGAGCGGCCGGAAGAATGGCTGTAAAATCAAAATTTCTTGCACGTTTTATATTTCTTTCCATATTTTTAAGTGGTTAAAAAACAAAGTCACAAACAAATATCATCAAATATCATATCATCAATAAGGTTATTTATCTGAATAAATAAATGAATGAGGGAATAAATGGCGGTCAGTTCAAATATGAGAAAAGAAAAAAAACGGGCCGAGAAAAATTCATTTAGCTTTTTATTTTCTTTTTTTTTTTTTCTTCCATTCAGCCTGTTTACTTCCTTTAATGCCACTGCCAGGAAAATAAATCATAAAAGACGCAACTTGTCAATGTAAATGGGACTGAATTCAGGAATATAATTGTCTCCTTCTGGCCTCTTTAACCGAGTTATTTCATCTCCGCTGGTTTGAAAGACATCTGGCGCTTTGCACCGTCTGCCCACTTGAATTAAGCTTTTGTTTCGATTATTCAGCTCCAACAGGAAAAAAAAACAAAAAAAACAAAACAACAAAAAAAAAAACAAAAAAAACCGACCGACCGAAGACCGACCGATCTCCTCGCGCCCGGAACAGAAAGTCAAAATTAATCTGTAAGTGTAAAATGTTTTATTTAGATGTTTTATACTGTGCAACAGTAACAATACAATAAGTTGTACAATCGAGCGATACAAATACGTGAAACACGGGAGACATCAAAACATCGGTCATTGAGCATGAAATGGAGCTGAACAATAGCCCAAGTCATTCCCTCCGAACAAAAGGGGGATAAGAGATCATCGCTGATTAAATATGCATTTTGTTTGTTTGTTTTTTTTGTTTTTATTTACACGTGGATTTTCTAAACTGCTTAAAGACGTGGAGAATAAGCAGTCAGATTCCACCGCAGCTACAAGAAAACTGTTGTTGTTGTTGTTGTTTTTTTTCCAGTAAAAGGCAAAAGTAAAGTTGTTTTCCTCCTCACGCACGCACACGCACGCACACACACACACATACATACATACATAGGCCTACCAGCACTATACAAAGTTATTTTCAAAGCACGTTGCTGCTTTCCTTTCGATGCCTGGAGAAAACAAAACTAACAAAACAAAAAACAAAACAAAAAAACAAAAGAAACCCGTCAACGTGTTCTGAGTCTGGGGGCAAACACGCAGGATCCTCTTTCATAAACGAAGTGTTACCGTGAGCATGCATGTTTTAACTGACCTCTGTAAAAACACCCCGACGCACATGAAATAATCATGAAAGACACGTTTAATTCGAAACAAAAAGTCAAAGAAAATATAAAAAGACTATCTTCAGTCACTTCTGTAAAATAAAGATGTAGCTTTAAAAAGAGGATAAATGCTTGTCCTTCTTCTTTCCAACTTTTTTTTTTTTTTGTTTGTTTGTTTGTTTTTTTTTTTTTTCCCAGCGTTAACATTTGGAGAACGTCTCCTTTCACGTGAACTTTTCCAACAGCTTCACTTCCTCATTCCTTTTATTTGAAATGTCTCTGATTCCACTACGTTTAAACTTACATAATGATGCCATAATATTTAGAACAACAAATGGAGAGAGAAAGAGAAGAGAACATTGTCTACACAATGGAACTACGTTGGCATGAAAACATTATTAGCTGAGCGGGTGTCTGGCGTTGGCTGGTCCGGTCCGGTCCGGAGCCCCGCGTCATCCGGAGGTCGTCGACGAGCCGTTCAGGGCGACCTTCCGCGGTTTGCTGCCGCCGTTGTTGCCGCTGGCAAACTGGGTAAAAGACCGGTTCGGAGTCGGGGGCGCGGCGGCTGGCGTCCCGTTCACGTTGTTGGGGCCGTGCGGGAGCTGCGGGAGCTGCGGGAGCTGCGGGTGCGGAGACTGAGCGGGCGTGCCGGGGCTCGGCAGCGACGAGGACGTGGACGGAGCCCCCGCGGGACTCCCGGCTTTGTCGCTGGCGGAGTCGCTCTCGGGCCCGGATCTGCTCGCGCTGTTCTGGCCCTCCTGCTGCGCGTGGCTCACCTTCATCTTTTTACAGTTGGGTCGGACTCGGTACTTGAGGGGCAGGGGTCCGTTCTGTGGAGGAGCGACACGCGGCCCGTTAGTACCGAACACTGCACTTGAACCGCAGAGCGTGGAGAGAGTTTCAGACGTGAGCTGCGTGTGCGCCAGACCCACTTAACTCTAACCCAGAACAAACATTTATCCACAAGTTAAGGTTTGGAAAAAGGCTTCCACGTCGACCCACGTATCAAATTAAAAATGACACACGTATGTTACCTTAAATTGTCTCTCAGTAGCCTATAGTCTAATTTAACACGAAGCAAATACATAAAAACATTTTTAAAAAAGGCTGTTTTTTAAAATGGATTCATTATGTAGTTACACAAAGGTCATGGGTTATGAAGTTACTGTGTGAAAAAAAACATCTAATATCTAACAATTGTACAACAAAATAAAATCTTCTGGAAAAATAAAAATACCAGCAGGTTAAAACAGTCCTTTTGCTGTTTAAATGCTGCCGTCGACACACGAAGCCAAACTTATCTGACATATATGTACAGTAAAGGATTTATTCATACATCTAATAAATGGGTAATTCGAGATGTACGACTATAAA
>JAPQRN010000014.1:15727885-15746338 GCA_037367275.1 Coranthus polyacanthus | reverse complement strand
TTATCTGACATATATGTACAGTAAAGGATTTATTCATACATCTAATAAATGGGTAATTCGAGATGTACGACTATAAATCTTCAAACTTACCCGTCTCCATGTGTAGATATATGCTATATCCATTAATGTGTAGTAATCTTTTAGAGGCTCGTCTTCGTACATGACTTCAACCTACAGAGGAAAGAAAAAAAGACATATATCAATATTAATCTTGATACAGTAACAGAGTTAATGTTTCCGAACTGAAGCTATTGGAAGAGTCAGAATAAGTGTGTTCTCGTGGTCGGACAAGTTATTTTAGTCTGAACACTTCATTAAAACGGACCTGATAGGTATTCGGGATGTCCATTTTGCTGCGCAGGAACTTCCTCAGATGCATCACTGTCATGGCTGCAGGACACTGAAGGTACCTCTTATTTGCCACCTGCAGGTGAATAAAACATCACAAACCTGTACTTATTGCCATATATTTGACAACACTAACGCACCACTAATGGTTTCGAAAAATCAATGTCAAAATCAACAAAAATTAAAAAATAAATCTGAACAGATTTTACAACAAAAACTCTAAGTTTAATACTAATCACTTTAGCTTCAGGGTGTTTCATTTTTTTTATCTAAACGTTGGTAAAAGTGGTGAAGAGTCAGAATCAATACCTGGTCTTTACACTGCTTCTCCTCTGCTGCGCCTCCCAGCCTGCACGAAAAAAAACAAAACAAATGCCTTTACAAAAACCGATCAGTACAAAAATACCTATTAGAATTTAAAAAAAATACAAATAAAGAAGAAATGATTTTAAGGACCGAAACCTACAGGATGGTCCTTCTGAATGACGAGCACGCGTGACTTTTTCCTCAACAGTTGTTACCGTTCTTGAAATGATGGTTAATGATTCTAACCTTTAAAAATGTTTTGACTCTAAGCTGGTCAGTGTCTCCGTCAAGTTAGTCTGTTGTAACAAAGAAATGAAATAATGGAAGAGATAAAGAAAATCGGACGCGACTCTTGATAATGAAGACACAGGGAATCACTGGTGGTTTTTTTCCCCCAAATTTTTGTTTTATTATTTATTTAGGATATCACTGATTTTAGGATGGAATTGGTTCGATATTGAGACGGGACACGGTGTTTGAGTCTGTGGTTTGATTCATCTTAACAAGTGTCTTTTTTTGAGACAATGTCCTTTATATCTAGAGTTAAAATCAAAAACAGAACAATACTCAATAATGCACCCATGTTTACATTTTTTTTTTTAATTTTTAAAAGGACAACACGTCTCCAATTCAAATATGTACTTCAATTAAATGTCAAATATTCTATTTTGCAAAGAACTTTTTTTTTTTTTATGTACACGTGTATAATTATATTAATGCAGGGACAAAAAAAAAAAGGCATTATGTTGATTTCTGCGCAGGACATGCGTACATGTAACGTCAACGTACCTGGTCTGGTCGAAGAATTCAATAGAGAGGCTGATGATTTCATCGTCTGTGATAATTCTTTTGTCCTCGTCTGCCACTTCTCCACGGTCCTCATTTGATCCATTAGACGCTTCGGGGAAAAGACACACAGCAATTTAGACACGCGGGGAAAAAAAAATGTTTTCAAAGCATAAAAACAGCGTCAGTTTCATCCAAAGCTTGAGGAGCTCTAGTGATATACAGGTTATTAAATTGTAAATGAGGTCATTAAGTCACATATTGAGTATTAACTCACCATCTACAGGATGCTCTGCGTAGAAGTCTCTCCTCCTCTTCATTTCATCTAAGATCATCAAGACAAACCATCACAAGTCTGTTCACTCTCACCTTCGGAAAATAAGTCCTACCGCAAAAAAAAGACTGTGTGCACCAGATTTGGATTATAGGTTATATCTAAAAAACACACCCAAGCTTTACCAGAAAAAAATAGCAGCAGGGAGGCGACAATTAGACGACATTATTTCAAAACGACGTCTTGAGATTCTACAGTTTGATGCTTTACAACGCAGCACAAAACACCAATGAGACGGCTGTGACAGCATCGTCTGGGCGCTGCATTTTCAGTGTTGCACAATTCTCTTTTCGTTTGTGGAAGTCGTGCAAGAGCTTCAGCTGCCGTGGTCCTGGACGAGTGCAAACCAGCCAGCCAGTCAACAGAGAGTATTTAAATGTCAAATGGAAATGAAATGAAAGTAAACAGGACATGTCAGAGGCTACGTCAGCGCGAGGCTCTTACTTTTGAAGAGGCCGGGGACCAGCTTGTACACGATGTCCTGTAGAGTTTTGTCAGACCTTGAGAAAGAAAAGCAAACGTCAGAAGTCTGATTCGGACACAGGAAGCCATTTGGTAATAAAATGAGCAAAAAAAAAAAAAAAGAAGCCTGATGCAAAAGCTTTCTGTTCTAATAAGCTGATGGAGATGGAAATAAATGTGCATACAGGTTTATAAATGCTTTGTTTAAAGGTAGAATATTTACAATGCATACATGTAGCTGTACGGAAAAAGATGTAGGTGGCCTGCAAGTGTTTCTTATTAGAAGAAAATATCTGATCCAGTTTTTCAGAAGGAAACCACAAAGTACAACAACAAACAGGAAACGAAAGACCATTCAAACTGTTGTGTCTGTCTACTACCACTGTGTAAGAATTACTTGAAAGAAAACAAACTGAAGGGAGCCTAAACTACCCCAGTCCAAATAGCAACACATCTTTGCCTCAGAAAGAATGAAAAAACATGCGTGGAAAATAAGAAGAAAGGAAGAAGAAGAGAAACGACATCAAGCCTGGGATGTGACAGTACACAACAACTGTGTGATTCATTTTGAAATGGAGTGAAGGAGGATGCAGTAAATCTCACCTAATGTTGAGCAGAGGCTTGGTTTTATGCACTTGTACATCACAGATAGGACAGTATTTGCTGGTTTCCAGGTAGCGCACAATGCACATTTTGCAGACTGCAAAAAAGACAAACAAAAAAAAAAAAAAACGCTCACAATCAGGTTTCATCTCAAAGGATATCCTCAACCTCAAATGTGTCAACCTGTGTTACTGAATCTCTCTAAAGTGTTTGTTTACAAGGACGGGTTCCAGGTAAAGCTACAACACCGCAGTGCTGCTTAAATCAACGGGTTTTTGCAGGGATTGCGTGCATGAAAACTCCTAGCTGCAACTCATGTCTTAGGGCATTTAAGAAGAGCCATTATTTTGTTTGCTCACATGAGTGAAGACATTCGATGATGGTAGTGGCGTCGATGAAATATCCGCCGCACAGGACGCACATCAGGTGAGGATTGAGCTCCGTGATCTTTATCCTGGTCGTCCGATGCATGGTGAGAGGGAGGAACAACAATCCTGCGCGGAGGGAAAAATCAAACAAACAACAACAACAAGTCAAAACAATGCGTGCGTGGAAGCATCAGGCTGCGGTTTGGTTTTACGGCGCAACTGCGTGACCATTTGGAAAAGGCTGTTTGTTCGACGGTGTTAAAGCAACATCATCTTTTATGCAAATCTAGTAATAACCATAGGTGGGGTTGGGGGGGTGGGGGGGGGATCACGGTGGCAGATTGATGGGCGACATCAGCACGGAATCACCGGACTGAGGCTCAGTGAATCATCATAAATCAATCACTTTCACTGGAGATCGAAGGGGCTCTGCTTCGTCTTACATCGGCGCCCTTTACCACATGGAAACATCAGAGGAGGACTATCCATCAGAAACAACCTCAAACCAAAGTCAGCTCAAAACAAGCCATGGCGCAGAAAGCTGTGGGTTCAGTAACTCTACATCTGGGCGCATTGTTCAAAAAAAAAATAAAAGAAAAAAAAAAAGAAGACACTGGATGTTAAATGGCAAACGCTGCATGTAATCTGAAAGCGCCGCGTTATGAGCCCAGCTGAGACCAAACTATCTGACGCCTTGAAAGACATGCCACAAATAAAATAAATCCGACTGCTGTTGCATCAAACACTAAGTCAAATAAATCGAGATAAATCGTCTGCGCCTTAAACCTGTGTTTTTGGACAGAAATTACACCCGTTTCCCTGTGGAGCCTTTCACACTGGGAGCAGAAATTTAGCCGAAATTAGAAAGTTTCAGTGGAGGAAAAATATTAGACTCGGGGTCTGTGACGCCCCGTGGTGAGTGTGGGTGAAAGGGGGATGACAGGAGACACCCATTGGCTGCGTCAGGTGTGCCACATAGGCTACGGGGAAACCTGAGCGTTTCTATGGCAACTCCTTTGCTTTTTAGCCCACATGGCTGGTCGCCAGTGACCAGAACAAGGCAGGATCTCTAACCAAAACAACAGCACGGGGAGCTGCCGGTGTGCAGAGCGGGAACAGGGAGGAACGGAGGCTCCCCGTCCCTCGGCTCACACAGCCGCTGGACTGCCAGGCTGCCGACAGCACGGCTGCCATTTTGTGGAGGAAAAAAAAAAAAAAAAAAAAAAAAAAAAAAAAGCCCGTATCGGTTCAACGGGCTGCGGGGTTTCCTTCGAAGGGGGGGACAAATAAAGCCAATATCAGACTCGTAAACAAGAGCCTCGTGGATCTGAACGGGCGAGGGTTCACCCATGTCCAACTCGGAGAATAATCTCAGCTTTATTCTCGCTCGCTTTGCGCCGTGTTCTTCGTGGCGTGTGCGCGATAATCAGCACTGTGCAGCACCAACATGGCCAGACATCAGCGACTGCGCCGAAGTTGGAGCGCACGCAATCAACACTTATTTATGACGCACCGCTGTCAACTATACGTGCATTGACTTGAGTTACAAAAATTCGCTACTTTGTGCCGACGCACGTTTCACCCAAACGCGGCACTGGCCGGACTCACAAAGAGTCTGTACCGCCAAAGTGGACTTTTTCCATTTTAACCAAACCTTCTAAGCAATTGTGTCAACGAACACTGGGAACTAATAATCCAAAATTATTGCATGTTATTGGAAAAAAAGGTCTTAGAGGGGGCGTATTTAGCAGAAATATAACCTCCGGTCACTTGAGCTCTAGATGTAACTCAGGGACTGGATCTGAGGGGTGACCCTCTTTAAATACTGGATGAGAACCAGCCCGCGGCTCTGAGCCCACACACTTGGCTTACTTTACGGAGCCACAAGTCGGCACCTTGCCTGGGTCTCGCCCGGTTTCAGCGCTTCCAGCCGACCCCCTTCTCCGTTTTTGGCCGCATCTCGAACAGAGACCAGTGATGTGATGCGGGTCCGAGCCCTTCCAGAAGATGCCTCAAACGTGGATCATGATGGATGGTGTCTACATGTATGAAGGGAGCCTGTTGCGCCATTAATCGATTGACTTGTGTTTGGACAACTGCTCTCTCTCTGTGTGTGTGTGTCCTGTGGGAGCTGTGTGGTCACTTTAGAAAACCTCCAGACTTTCACCCACTCACATAAATCCAAACGTAAACGTAAGGTCATTCATACAGAGAATTCTCTCACACGATGAAGGCACAAACCGAGAGAGAGCAGCCTTAAGTATTGGTCTGTTGCATGGACTGTGAATGCAGACAAGATAAATGTAAAACGCGCTCTTTGCATCACACATCTCTTTACCAAACGATCAGCTGGGTTCAGTTACAGTCGGGGTTGATATCAATTAGGTGAACAATTAATTCAGATCAGCCAACTCGATCTTCATCCAAAAAAAAAAAGCAACAGCACAAACGAAGTGACCCTTCATACTTCATCCCCCCCCCCTCCAGAACGAACAGTTCCTCTTTTAAAGGATCCCATTACGAGCAAACCAACAGCAGCTTTCAATAACCCAATTAAAATCGGAAAAACAAAACCCTCACATAACCACCGCTGCTCAATCTAGAAAATCGAGAATTAATTAAGCGGAGATTCCTAAACTGAGCACATGACTCCAAGCCAGTACAGGCAAAACAAACTGGAATAAATTTTTTCTCGTGTGCATGAGACAAACACAGGCTGGATTAGGCTATAACACATCTATTCACGGCACGTGAAGCTGTCAATCTGGAAACCCGAGAGAAAGTAAATACATTCATTTTAACCAATTAATCACGCACAAGGTTCCTAACAGCATTCATGAGTAAAATGATAATCCCCCCCACCCCCCACCCCCCCCAAGAGGGAAGTGCTCTGGCTCATACCCGTGTGTACATAAGATATAAGCTACACAGCCACACAGTGCTTCAATCCACTGAAGGTGAAAATATGGAAATCCATAATGAGCTTCAGCAACAAATGAGAGTCTATACTATGCTTCAGCCCATGTGAATTAAAGTGAAATTACCGGCGCTTTGGCTGAGACACAAGCAGTCTTTTGTATCCTCGCCGACCAGTCGCCCGTATTTTTTTTTTTTAAATGTGATTTAAAAAAAAAAAAAAAAACAACCGTCTCTCATAATCAACATAATCGTGGCACGACACATAAACAGCCACGGTGCGACCCAGGGTTTACCAAAAGCAGCCGTCATGAAACATTTATGCACAATTGAAATTGGTTGCCTTCTTGACACATTTATGGGAGCCATCCAAGTTAAGTTAATAAATCCAACATTTGGCTATATGCGCCCCAAACCTATACAACACCCAATTCACAACACCCTAAGCATCCTATTTCTATAAATTGAAGACGGTGTATGGGAATATGGGCACATAAAGACCGTTTGGAGCACTTGCTGCCGTTAACATCTCAGCCAATCCAGCCTGCTTCGACCGAGATCTCCCACTTTACATAAATCCAAACGACCCAACGCGAGCCCCATCCGCTTCCAAACTTATACGGACACGTGACTCAACACCACAGCTTACAACATTGAGTGTTCGTGAATCTTAATTTGCCTCCGTGCCCGTGTGGGGAACATCTTTTGCCAAAAAAAAAGTGGTGCGCAGACACACACAGAGCTCCACGTCGGTGATCGCTGCAGCCACCGTTGAAAGCTCCACATCCACCGCTGGATCCGTACGTACAAAAAACACAAAAGCACCGAGCCGAAACCTCGCCTTCTCCACCCGTTAGTTAGAGACGATATCGAATAAGACGTACCTGAAGGCTTGGCTGGGAATCGGTGGGTCTTGAGGCGAATAGACAATGAAAGTTGGGAGGCGATCAGCAGAAAATGAATAGGAGCCGAGCCGCCATCTTGAAGCAGGCTGCAGACGCTGTCAGTGGCGGAGAGCGCACGGCGGACCGGAGCGCATTTCAGATGTGCGAATAAAAACTCCCTCTTTTCCTCGCCGCTTGCGCGCTGTGTGCGTATCCGTTTCTCGGTTCCAGAAGAGCCCGGTCCTCCGGCTTCGGCTCGGGAAGGCTTCCACTTCGGCACCGATAACTTTGCCTCCAAAATATCCGCTTCACCCCCAGTAAAATGCAGCAGTGTGTGTGTGCTCCGTGGAAACTGACACCGTCCCCAAAATGGCTTGTAGTTCGACCGCCCCGCTTTGGTCACGTGGTCTCTTGCTTAAGGGTGCCTAGGAATTACTGTCGGTGTACGCTGTTTTCCCAATCTACTACGCACGATAGAAAATAACACACGAAAAACACACATGCACGTTTTTGTAGCTTTCAACCAAACACGCCGTTAACATTTCAGTAGTTTAGCTTGACTTAAGCAGAGTTGACACAGCTTAAGGAAGCCTAATAATTACGCTGCTGTCGGTGTAGACTGTTCTGGTCTATCTAATGTATGACGCATTATAAAAAATAACCCATGATGCATATTCATAGGGTTTGATGCCCTCATTTATTCGAAAAGACAACCCGTGCTCAAACACGTAGGCTATTCTACTTTTGCGCAAATGGCATTGTGGTTGAGGGCGTCTAAAGCAGACTGCCGATGGTTTGCCCTTGTCTCTCTGATGTTAAAAATAACACCAGCTCAAGCACTTACACACGCGTTCAAGTCTTTTTGACCGTCCAATCCGCTCACTAAAACCTGTAGTCCCTTGAGCTCGGACGGCACCAGTCAGCCGCCTTATTAATCTCCGCTGATCGTTCGCTTTTTAAGAACCCCGCGCTTGGTTAAAATACGTCCAAGTGACAAATGGCCGTCGAGCCTTTGTCACGGGCTGTCCTGACATCTGCAAAAAATGTGCCGCAACTTCCACATGATGAATTGGAGCCTTTATCCATCGGCCAGCGCCGCTGAAAATGAAGGCATCTCGGATGTTTACGGAATCTGAGCCGCCGTGAAGCCTCAGCTGAGGTGCTTTGAACTTTCAGCTAAGGTGGACACACGACGCTGGAGAAAGTCGAAAAAGAAACCTGGAATTCTTCAAGATGATTTTTTTTTTTTTTTTTACAAAGTTGGACTACCAGCGGAGTGTCTTATATATAGACCCCCTTCAGTCTGAGTCCTCCACAAAAAAACTGGACTGAGCCTTGTAGCAACAAATGCAGCAGGAAAGAAAATACACTCCTGTCATGAAACTATGGCAAAAATCCTTTTCAGGCTGGTATGTGTTGACAAAACACATGCCTACCAGATCTATCATTGCCCCCATATTCAAACAAAATCTTTCTCATCTTCCTGAGACAAACCTACATCTTAAAACAGCATCATGTGTGTTTATTAAAAAATACTTTCTCACACTATAACAGGAATATGCTACAAATATAGGCAGCATGTCTGGTTCCGTGGAAGCAAATCATGAGAAATTATTCACGCGTGAGGATTTTATTTTTGCTTGTTTTATTGAAGCATAAATTGGAATGACATTTCTCTCATACGCTGTCATGCTCAGGTACAAAAGATGATAGAAAGAGAGGAGCAATGCCGCTGGAAAAAAAACAAACAAACAAAACGGTAAAGTTCAGTGCTTTGTGGTGCAGAAAAGGCGAGAAACTGGACACCGGCATCACATCTGACTGGCTTTCTCCACACTCTTGGCAGCGTCTTTTAGCTTTCCCACCAAATCCTGGAACAAAAGTGTACAAATTAAAAGGAATCAGAGTCACCATAACGTATAAGACACAGATAAACTAAAATACAAGTTATAACAGGATATTTAAAGTTGCAGTAACAAGTAATGAATTGGACCAAATTATTATGCCTTCAGGATTTTATTCACTCAGAATCGACTGTGTGTTTTTTTTGTGTTTTGTTTTTTTGTTGTTGTTGGTTTTTTTTTTGCAGCCCACATTATTTAAATTCAGGTCAAATCTGACATCCTTGCAACGTCTAAAAGAAAGCACCCAGCATCCACCGCCACGATGAAACTAGAATCTCTTAAAGGCTTTCACTGACACAAAACAGGCTTCATATTTTCACTTTATAGCCTGCAGAGGTGAGGTTAACTTTTAATGCCAACAATAAAATCTCTTGGTCCAGTTCATTTTACATTCAAGGTTTGGCGGCAGCCCAAACCGAGAGGGAACACTGTGGTGACAGAGAAGCGAATACCTGAATTACGCACAGAAAACAATCGAGAGAACTTTACGCGTGGACGCGCGGATACCGCTATTTAATACATCTTATTTCTTTGGAAGGGTTTCCGTTTGAAGGAGAAAAAAAAAAGAAGTTTCAGCAACCAGTCCGATGAGTCGAGCTCTTTTATTTTTATTTTCTGATAAGGAA
The DNA here is from genome assembly GCA_037367275.1 of Coranthus polyacanthus. NCBI lineage: Eukaryota > Metazoa > Chordata > Actinopteri > Kurtiformes > Apogonidae > Coranthus > Coranthus polyacanthus. The sequence continues at coordinate 15,736,801 of JAPQRN010000014.1, read as the reverse complement.
AGGCTGAAAGTGGTGCAGAACGGTTTGGTTATGATGAGACTATAATAAAGCTTGACGCGCTGTAAAAAAAAAAAAAAAGACAAATGTGACATCGGCCAGGAGCCAGCAGGCTGTACAAAAAATACAAATAAAACATCCTCTACCTGTAGCTGCTCCATTGTGCAGGTAAAGTTGATGTCTTCAGAGGATCCTTCCTTCTAATAATGGAACAAACACAGCTACGTTTAATCACACAGAAACACACCTGCTGCGACACAAGACATTCCCAGAATCTATGAAGGAATACGGTTACAGCTGCGGTTTACCTCAGTGTTCAGCGATATCAGGTAGAAAGGCTCGTTGACTTTATCGAGCTGTGCGTTCTGTAGAAGAGCAAGGTTTTAGCTTAGACAGGCAAATTAAGCTGCAAAAAACACGAAACGTGCTCCAAAATGGTTGGGTTGTGTACCTTCGTGTGGTATTGAAGACGCCACGAGACGTCGTTAATCACAGGTGGTCGCCTTCCTATACTAAAAGACAAAGAGATGCGACCCTTTTTGGTTACACGGCAAGTGAAAGACGCAGGAAGGCAAATGTGTACGCTGTTCTTTTTTTAACTAGAGATGATCTGCGTAAGCGTGAATGTGGCTTCATACGAGCTAAAATTAACAGGTTAGAGTAAACTGTCATGCTGATTTGACCTATGTTCCAAAGTTTTGCATGTGTTATTTCTACGTGACTGTTGTGTTTTACAGTGTTACTGTAAGAAGACAGCGTTGCTCTTTAACAACGTGCGTAACTTTATGGCGCGTCGTATAAAGCAGCATTTACACTGCAATTTATCTGCGTTTACACGGTGCCCATGCAAACTTCTGGACGTTGACTCCCTTTATTTATTGGATGACGGGACAAGCTGCCCGTTCTTTTCCCGTTCCCCTCCCACCCCCCCACCCCCGCCCCAATATTGGCAGAATATGAACAGTAGATTACAATGGACGAACTCCGACCTAAACGGTTTCATCCTCAATAATAAAATAAACCTCTCAGTTATTAGTTCTGTAAAGTGAAGACCACATTTCTAGACTATCTCAGAGACAGTGTAGTGTAGAAGACAACCCTTCAAATGCATGAATCTCTTTACCAGCTACAGCTCAGGTAGTTAATCTTACCTTGCTAAAAAACGTTCCAGCTCTTTTTTATATTTCTGTAAAACACAACGAGATGGAGAACGGCTTTTAGATTCTGCAGTCAGGGGCTACAAGGGGAAACAAACAATTAAATGCATCAAGTGTCACCTGGTACGTGCTGTAGAATATTTCTATTCTCTCCGCACTGAACGTAAGCTCTTCAAGGCAGGAGCTGTAACAAGCAGCAGCAACACAACAGCAGCACTTTAATACAAATCTGATTTCACGGCAAATTGCATTTACAAATCACTTATCACTGTCAGAAACAACTGCAGTAATAACAACCAAAAACAGAGACTGCAGGAGGACAAATGCTCCAACAGGTTTAGGCTGAATGTTGACATCTGTTTAAAAATATGTTAATAATCCAATTACACCAGTGTGATTTTTGAATGTGGAGAAATACAGGGTGACAAAAATCTGTTTTTCTTAACTGACTAAACTGAAACTCTAAATGTTTGGGTGTTTTTTTTTTTTTTTACAGGAGATTTGTTTCATGCACTGACATCAACACCTGAAGAGTTTGCCTTTTGTACCTTAAAATCCGGTGATAATCAGATAAATACATTCAAAAAAAATAAAATAAATAAATACTGCAGCACTGATTGCAAAGTGACAATACAACGTGATCAAATGCCTCTACTGATCCAGTTCTGTCAGCTGCAACTATCTTGATTTAATCTAATTAATGCTTCACAAAAGTTGGTCATAAATCAACCGTTTCTCACGTCTAATCCTGTTGAGATTCTTGTTAGTTCACATACTGAACAAACTGATCAGGGACATAAAGGCCACACACCCACAATAATACACAGCGTGTCTAACTCGGTGGAATGGTTTCAAACAACATTATGACCTGGTTTGAATCACACGGTTTGGCTGTAAATTCGACAGCTGCATGCAGCCTACAGTATTTTTTTTTTTTGCCAGAAACATGCTAAGACAAGATTTAATTACGGATAATTTAATGCATTGCTGGCAAAGTTCTCTGCAAGGTAAAGCACATGTGCATGCAACAGGATTCGAACCATTACTTCCTGTTGTACTGTGTAATACACGCACAGTGTTCATTGTAGCCAACTGTCAACTAATGGTTTGAGAGATGGCTATTTTTAGACGATGTCTGATCCACCGTGCGAGCATGTGTACTGTTTACAGGAAACCCTCTCCTCTCTGCCGTCGCCTACCTTATGGTCGACTTGTCTGCGTTTTGTTTGACCGCCTCCAGTATGAAGGTGGTCGCTGCAGCGTGGCTCTGTTTCAGCAGGATCTGGTCGATCTGCTTCAGCTCGGGCTGATCTGAAACCGAAAAAGGACAAGCACGGTGTGAGCGGGAGGATGCCACCCTGCAGGGAACACGCAGCCTTTATTCTCATGTGCACAAAGTACACACGGCGTTTTATTGGTAGGGGAACGACGCAGGCTTTGCAATCCATACTTGTGTGCTCCAGATTGACGTTTCGAATGGAAATCAATGACGATTTGCATGTGAATGGGGCCCCTCAGCTGCAACAGCCAGTGGCCCTTTGTCTGTTTGTGTAGTGAACATTTTAGGCGACTTTCTAAATCATTTTTGTCAAGAGCTGGAATGCTGCGCAAGTTGGAAAAGCACATGGGCTGTTAAAGCAAACGCAGCAGCCACTGAGAGGCGGCCAAATCGGCTGTCAATTTGCATTCTCGACATATAGACTGTAAACCTGAAGCTTATCCAAATCAGCAAGACACATCACTGCCCATTTCGAAGACCGAGCGATTAAAGCCAAATGTGTGTTCACTGTCACTTTTGACTAATGGTAGCTAATTCAAATGGTATAACATAGTCTTTCTAATGTGCTGAGTAGTCCAAGTGCCAGTTTAAATGACAAAAGGCAGTCCGAGTAGCTGTCTGAATGTGTGACTGCTGCTGAATGCAAAGCAGGCAGCAGAAAAGGCTACGATCGCTCCAGTGCGGCTGATGGGCGGATGTGTGCGCAACCGGTTTTCCGATTTAAAGCGCTATAAGGCTTCGCATAAACACGCAGGGTCCAGCTTAGCGCAACCGGCAGCGCGTAGCAGCATAAAAACAGCGAATATCGAAGCGGATCCTCTGGGCTACACATCCGCACGCAGGGAAACCGGAAGCAGCGACGGAGACAAAAGCGGCGGCGGCGGGGAGACGCTGCAGCTCACCGAGGACTCCGGGGTCGGCGTGAGAGGAGAGCAGGCTCCGGCAGCAGACGTCCACCAGCACCGGGAAGCCGCTGTGGTCGACGGCGGACGGGTCGGCGAGGGACTGGAGCCCTCTCTGCACAGACTCAGACAACTCCATTTTGCAAAAGGGTGACCCATGACACAAGACCACGTGACGGATCAGCTGATGCGTGCGTGCGGAGCGGCAGAGAGCTGGGCTGAGGAGAGGAGCGGGTTGAGCGGGCTCGGAACCGGACAAACGTCGGGAGAATCGCGGAGAGCGCGTTTCTGGCGGGACGTGATGGATTTGGATTTGGATCCCCGGGGTCGTCCTGAACGTCAGCGCACCGAGCGACAAAAAAAAAAAACAAACAAAAAAGAACCAAGTGGTGCGGAATGAGGCAGCGCTTTGCAGAGTGGGTCTCAAAGGGACGCCGCTGAAGGGGTTAATATTTAGGATGGACCCTACAGCTGCTGTTGGGGAAGGCGTGCGTCATTGGCAAAAATGTGAACGCATGGAAACATATGTATAAACAGAAAAAAAAACAAAAAAAAAACCCCAAGAGTCTCAGTTTTGTTAAAAAAAAACCTGTCATGCTCATCCTTTAGCAGCTTTAGGTCTGTTTTTATGTTGGTTTTTTTTGCTTTAGCACATGGGTTTGTTTTCATTAACTACATGTCTGTCAACAGCAGCTTCTCCCCGCATGGACTGATGCGACTTATTATTATCTGATAAATATATGAATACATATCCCCAAGAGGGTCACGCTGAAGGATGTCCAGTGTTAATATGAGCACACGGGAGGTAAATACTTTAAAAAAAGACATCAGCCCAATATGGATATTCAATTCACTACAGGCTGCAGAGTTTGAGGAACTTGCAGTGTTCAGGGTTTTCCATATTAAGTTGAAACTACACAGTTGGACTCTAAGTGATGTTGTTATTCATGTGGGGAACTTCCATGCCAGAGTCTTGAGGCAGTCATGAGGTAGAGGGTTAGTTAGTACAGCGAGCCACTTTTAAATTTTCCATTATGTTAGGCTAAACAAATCAATGTGTAATGCAGTCAGGACCCCATGACAACTAACTCTGCAGCGGCCAATCGGCATCTACAACCATACATGCATGCCAGGATAATGCTGTAAACGGTGCAGACTGCTAAAAGTCTGCATTTTCTAATCACAGTTTTTTTTTGTTTTTTTTTTGCCAGATGTCTCCAACATAATAGATCAAACTCATTTCATTCTCGCAGAAACCCTCTCGTTTAATTCTCTTCAACCCCTTCGCTGTAATTCTTAAGTGCAGTTCACGTCCGTCCAACAAGTTCTCCCTGTTTTGTCGGTTCAGTCTGGTTTTAGACTGTTTTTTTGTTGTTGTTTTTTTTCAATGAGCAGCAACAGCAGCAGCAAATAATGAATCAAACTCTTGCAAAAAGAAAAAGAAAAAGAAAACACTTATACCCAGACGTTGCCTGCGGCTACACCAATGAATCATTTTAAAGATAAATGACAGCAGTTAGATTTCGGATAGATATCGTTTGACTACGTGAGATCGTCGTCAGCCTGTCGTTCATTATCTACAAATGAGGACTGCAGTCCATTGCGCACCCTGAGCCACACACGCTGCAGCTATCGGAGTGACCTCTGACTCCGCGCTTTGTCCAAAGTCCATTTTGTCTCCACGTCGGGTTGCGAAATAGATTAGCCTTCGCCTTTTTCCCTGCTTTTGTGTTTCCTCCCAAGATGTCTCAGATTGTCATATGCATCCTATTAGCACCGCGGCGTTTCGATTCTGGCGTCACAGCCTCCATAATCTTTTTTTTTTTTTTTTTTTCTGCAGCTGAAATCTGCATAATAACAAGTGGCGTCATTCTGGATTTTTCCCAATTGTTGGTTTTCTCCTGGTCATACGCTCTCGGTAAACTGATGCATTTAGCCTACATATCACTTTTTTAATATGTTTATATCATGCATTCATAATAAAACTCACCCGCTGAAGAGTGGCTGACGTGAGGAACAAAACGACTTTATTTTGAGGCACTTTCTCCCCTGCGTTTCCAGTCCCACCGCCACATTACAGTCTATGTCAGTCTGTTTGACACATAACCGAACAGCTGGACGGCAGGTCAACTCGCCCTTTTTTTTTTTTATTATTATGTTCAAGTTTTTCAGAGCAGCAGCTCAACGGAAACACGCTTTTTTTTTCTGACGCCACAACGAAAACAGGGAAGTGATCCTGTATCCTCACAGTTGTACAAGTACACGCATTTACAGTACTTCTTTCCCCTGAAGCTTTCTCATTTAAACAAACAAAAAAAGTCTCTGAATTGTTGTCCAGGTGCCATGTTCTGCACACTTGTCAAAGGTCCTCAAACTTCTTACGTTTTGAGACGTTTGCAGATGCCAAAAACGTTGTGGGGAAAAGTTGAATTCAACTCATTCTGCACCAAAAAAAAAAACACCTGTCTTTCTTCAGTTGTTTAAAGATTTGACTGAGGTTTTGTTGGAAAAAGAAGGTGTTTGATCTTAACCTGTGTTCTGTATCAAATTTGAGTCTCTTTGTGACCAACCTTTAATTCAGCAAAAAACGGAATCAACACCTTTTTAAGGCTAATTTCTGATTTAGTTCATGGCAAATTAACAACAACTTTTTTGAAGAAGACGCTGTTTGGGCACAGAGCTGTTTGGTACAGTAGCTAACTTAAAGGTTTCAAGAACTCTTGTTATTGGTATTTATCATTTTATTCTGGTTGTGTGTCGTTGACAGTATTTTTTTCTTTCAGATTTGTGACTGTAACATGTCTTTCTAATCAAGATAATAAATCTTTTAAAGGTAGTAGTAGTAAAGGTTCTTCTTGGGTCGTGTCTGATCTGCTTCTGTGGACAGTTTTCTATGCATTATCAGTAAAACCACCAGTCTCTCCAGTTCCACGTTCCTGTAAAGCATCAAGCATCCCCCAAAACATAACCGCATGGATGTGATTACTCGTACTCGTACTACACACCTGCAGACTGCATTCACTGGACTGTCTGCACAGTTGCAGTTCGTTGCATCACTGTGACATATCTCTGTCTTTGTGAAGGAGTCTCGTGTTGACAGAGGAGGGGGCTATAGGCCTCTGGATGAAACACCTGAGCCTTAAACGTGTCCTCGAACTGTGGAGCGAAAATGAAAGTCTTTACGAGCGTTCAAGTGCGAATAACAACGTGCTTCGGGGCTGCGTTAGACGTGAGGTTTCCTGCTCAAACGACAGTTGCTGATTTGTCACACATTTAAGGAGTATTAAAAATCCACAGCAGCATCTTTAAGCTGTTGCGTCATTATATAGAGACGCGCACTAGTCTGGATCAATTGCCGTGATTTGTTCCTGTTGTGAGAAGGTTCAATGTAAATCCAAACTCCAACACGACCCATCCACAGCTTTATTTATGGATATCTCCATAACCTACAGTGTCACAACACTGACCAGGTTCAAAAATGCAGCAGATAAATTACTTTATAAGAGCAGACGTGTGATGTTAAAGTCATCATGTTCATATTTTATCTGCCTGATTCAAGACTCACAAAAATACAACTTGCCTTAACTCTGCTTCTGTTTGAACTGATGCAAAGCAACTTGTCCTTTAATCCCTTTTAATAAATAACGTTAATTCATTTGTAAACAAAAAAAAACAAAAAAAAAAGGCGTAAACAGGTGGTTTGTTCACCTTTTTATACCTTCATCGTGTTTTAGGGGACGTGACGAGAGCTGATGTGATTGTGAAAAATCTGGATCACAATAGTTCCTTGTGTTTGTAAATTAATGCTATGTTTAACGTGCGTTTTCACAGTTTTGTGTGCACCTTTTTGGCAGTGAACGCATCACATCCTACAGGTTAAAGACGTTTTCAAATGTGTTCAGCCTGGACGTAAATTTGTTGTGTTTTTTTTGTTGTTGCTTTTTTTTGTCTGAGCTGTTGAAATAAAACATAGTTGCTGATCCGAACCGTTTCTGAGCAAACGTTGGAAATTCAGGGGAAACTCGTCTGATTCTAAGTTAAAATCAACGTCTGCTGAAGTTTTACACAAATATTTAGAAATACCAAACCTCATCTCAGCGCGAAGAAACTGCGTTTCGTGATCCGTCAGCTGAGTAAGAGTGATGCTGTAGCTCACACATCACCAAACATCGACGTGGAAGCTGCTTTTGTTTTTGTTTTTTTTACCTCTTTGTTTTCATTCCTTCTCGTTTTTTTCTTTTGAGTGAATGAATTGGGGGAGAGAGAGAAAAAAAAACACGCTGCGAAAATTTCAACTAGCCTTTGCATTTTCATTTTCAGGTTGAATCAATTATTTATACGCGCCAAACACCCAAACATTACATGAATTAAATCTCAATGAAGCCCCTGAGAGCATGGAAACACAACTCCAAAGTGTCAGGGTCAAGACCTTGATGTTACAACAAGGCCCCTTGGAGACAAACTAACCCTATGCTCAGTGCTTTATGTCTGGTTATTATTTTTACCCAACTTCCACCCAAACACCAACTTTTGAAAGGGAACTTAATTTTAGCTCCCACGAGGGAAGAAAGCTTCTTTTTGTGTGCTCTGTCCAACAAAGCGTTGAACTATTCTAACACGTATTAAATGATGGGGGTCACAGCAAATTTCAGCTTCATTTCCTAAAACAGATTAGAACCCTGTGACTAATCTGCACTCCTCTGATCTGGTTCGAAAGTTTATTTGTTAAACAAACAACGCCGAGCCGAGCCGTGGATTGTGTGAGGCTATTTAGAGGTAATTTTTAAAGCAGCTGGGTACAAGTGAAAATTGCTTACAGAGAAAAACCGACGCGTAGTCTACGTGCGTGCGGGTGCGTGCGCATGTGCGCAGCCTATGTACATGTATGTGCACTGAACAAAGGAGACAGAGAGGGAGAGAGTTTGCAGAGTGATTCTGCCCCCTGTTGGAAAAACAATCTCTCCCACTGCTTTTGTAGGATATACATCTAAGCCACAAGATGATCGTATTAGAGTGTCTTTTTATAAATTACGCCATGTCACGATCCACGAGTTATTTTTGTAACACCGGTTAGGCAACACCTCACATTACTGGATTTGTGTGGTGTAGAAAGCAATAAATGAATAAATAAACAAACAAACCCAAATAAATACACAGCCTAAATATGTTCATAGTTTAAAGAGGAAGAGAAAGATGCGAAAGCGTTTATATCTACGCGCAGATGAACTGAGTGGACTGTGCCAAACTATGATTAATGATTCATGATTAATCCTCCTTACAGGCGGATGCCCTGCAGAAATAAGCAGGGCCATATAGAATCTGTAATTAACATCTCCCTGTTAAGTACCGCATTAAAGAGGTTATATATAGAGCTAATTAAATTATTGTGTGCGGATCCTATATCCTCGTCTTTATTGGATCATTTGGATGTGTAATCCCTCAGATACAGCGGGCTATTGAAAAGAAATAAGCGCTGATACGTTATTCTGACGCTATCAGGACAACCCCCGCCCCCTCCTCTGACAGTATCTGCATTGTTCCCGGTGCTGGTTTGCAACATGGCCACAGGGGGAGGAAGTGA
>JAPQRN010000014.1:15649708-15678417 GCA_037367275.1 Coranthus polyacanthus | reverse complement strand
CACTAACCAGGGATAAGCCCTGCCCCTGCCCCCCTTTGACCCCAGCAGTGGAGGGGGAAGAGAGGGCCCCTCAGTCCCACAAAAGCCTGAATGGCTCAGGGCAGCACACATTCACTGGGGGAACAAGAGATCTTTGTGCCAGGAGGGGAGGGGTCGGAGGGAGAGAGAGGGTGAACAGGAGAGAACGAGAGAGAGAGAGAGAGAGCAAGAGAGAGAGAGAGAGATACAAATGCTACATGGGCCTACATACTATTTATAACGCTTTGTAATATGCACCAGAAAAACTGATACCCAAAGCAGGGCTGCCGTGGCTCAGGGGGCATGTGCTCCTGCAAGAGTTTCAGCAGCTGGATTAGAGGCCAAACCAACAGTTAGCAGAGTTTAGCTCATGCAGCTGATGAAATGGGTCACACGAAGACGGGTGGTGCAATAAAAGTCATAGCAACAGGACAAAATTCTTCAAAAAAAATTTTTTAAATAGGAAAATAGGATTTTATTAAAACAATTCTTAAATGAAATGCCAGAGTTAGACCATGCTGTACACAAAGTATATTTTAAACTACAAAAGTATGGGTTAAATCGAAGATTCTGCTCAATTTAAACTTCAATTTAAACTGGTTTTCCCGACTGAGACGGCCAATCTAAAACCACATCATGGGGTTTTCTGTATTTTCAAGCGTGCCGAAAATGAATGCATGAATTATGAACAAATTTATAAATGGGTTATTTTGAGAGGTGTCATTTTTCATTAATTGCAGCCAACTCTGGCAGGCAAAAATTTATAAATCAAACTATTATTACGAGCCTTTTCTGAATGAGAACTACAACGGCAGTGAAAGACAAAGAACAGAACTGTTTTCCCTTCGCTCAGCTCTAACGCACAAATCTGAGCTTGTAAAACTTATAAACTATCCGAGTGATCAATAAGGTTAAGCCCCTGAAGCACAACCGCCTCCATCGGCCAACCTCCTTTTTTTTTTTTTCCTTGTCCCACTCAGTACGTCTGTAAGCCTAAAAAATATCCACCTTGATTACTTCAAGCTGGCATTATCTCAATAGGAAATCTATGATGTCTATTTAAGGAGGGTTAAGTGGATGGCATCACACTCCGTTATTAAACAGCTGAATCAGTGTTTGGACGAACAACTTGCTCCTAATTCTGTTTTAGAAGGAAATTTCCATGTAAGTAGCAGGTCAATGCTGAATACCAGGCGCTTATATCTTGTTGTTGAAAAAGTGTAGACAGTCATTTAATCATGGTTTAAAAAAGGAATGTGGAGACAAACACTGAAGACCGTGCGGCCGTGCGGAGGCATTTGTTATTCCGAGAAATTTCTACCAGCAAACAGAAATGTATTTAAACATCACGGCAGTGTGTAGAGGGAGCAGAGCTACACACACACACACACACACACAGATCGACTGTGTGTGTGTGTGTGTGTGTGAGTAAATCGCAAAATGTTTTTTTTTTTTAAAGTTTGGGCGCACAACTAAATTCAACAATCTGCAATAATGAACAGGATTTACTGGAACAAAACAAATGCACGTATGACTTTAATTAGGAGGGATTTAATTATTTTGACTAAAAGTAATATTTTATTTTATCGAACATTTTGAAATTGTTCAGAGCTTAATAGTGAGAACACACACACACACACTTTAAAGTTTTACTTAAAAATGTTCTCCTGTTATTTTTAAATGTTGTTTGCCGTTCTTTATTTCCTCCAATAAGTGTGTGGTTGTTTTTCCTCAGCTTCATTTTCTGGCAGTGTTTCATTCGGTTTAAATTGCAAAAAACACATTGCTCATATTGCTTAAATATTGTATGTGGTGAATTTGTAAATTGTAGCCGTGTAATTAAAAATTACTACTTTTAAAAACACAAAAAAAATCGTATTTAAAAATGTGAAAAATGCGAAAATTGACGTGGCACAAAAATACAAATTTCTTTCTATTCAAAAGTCTCATTTACAAGCGTGTATTTATTTATTAACTATTGCTTTAATTAATTCATGGGGACTTTTTGGAGGCTTTGCACATGATGACTTCTTAGTTTAACCATACGCTTAATTTGGTTTTTAAATGATATGCTGCTGAATTAATATTTCCCTGGTTTTCACAACTTCATGTGTGTTTGGTGGAAGTGAGAAGAAACTGCAGATAATTGTGAAGGAGAGGGTGAAAAAAAAATCAAACAACATAAAAACATAATTAGACAATATTAAATATTTGATGTGAATCTTCTTTCTCATTCTAATTCACACTAATGCACACCTCTTGGAGGCTGAATAAATTCATGTCCACCCAACATCTCTTCCTCCCCCACACACCAAACCCAGTGTGATCTACCAGCTCGTTCGTCCCATCAGTGACCCCCCTGCCGTCAAACATTAACCTAGCCAAAATCTAACCTCCTGCCTCTCCCCACCCACCAACACATATCTATCAGGCTAACTATCTATCCATCAGCACAGTGGAGTCAGCAGACAGGACTGAATAAGGGGTGGCGGAGGAGGTGGTGGTGGTGGTGTGGGGGTAAAGCGCCAAGATCCTCCCCATTACTGCCCTGCATTAACCCTCAGCCAAATATTTACAGTAGGAACATGAACACATGATTCTCTCACACACACACACACACACACACACACACACACACATATAAGTTAAATGCGCAGCCATACATAGCCGCCGCTGTTTTTCCAATCTTCTTTTACCAGATGTGGTCAGAAATGCCAGCATCACTTTAAGGAAAGGCACAAGAACCAAAAAACTGAGATGGCTCGGGAATCGCAAACAAAATTATCCTCGACCGCCACTGCTGCAAAAGATTAAATTCAGAAAAACAACCAAAGCCCGTCCACAAGTCAGTAAGCGACTCACGCTCAAGGCAGCTGAGACGTAGAATATCTGCTAAATACACCTCAGAAAAAACACTTCCGCGTGTGCCACTGGGAACTAACAATTCATTTTAGGCTATGCAGTGATATAAGTATTATAATTTACAAAGCAGCTAAATAACTAATTGTTTCAATATAAAGTCCAGCTTCAAAAAACAATTAATGAAAAGCTGTTTATAAGTAGGAAACATTTTCTGTTTGTTCAAAATTAAACCAATTAAAATTAGTCAGTACATTTATCAGGAATCATCAAGAAGAACTTTTATTCCTTTACACATTTTCATGAAGACAGTTATACCATACTAAACAAACGGTTTGGTCTTAATCAAGACTGTTATACACCTAATTAGCAAACACATAATATTTCACACTTCAAAAATAAAAAACAACTTAAATTACTACGTGGTGCGGACATATTGGCCATTATCAGTTATATACTTTAATTCAATTTAACAGGATGTTAAATCAATTTCAACTAGTTTATTAATGACAAATACATTAATATCTCAGAATATGGAATAAAAGATCTAAAAATAGCCTGAGCATCAGACAAAGAGACATGAGGCAGTCGACGCAAGAGCTTTATGTAAAACTGTTTAAGAATAAGAACAAATCTAATCAGTTTTCTGATCAGCTGATCCGAGTAATCAGGGATGCCCATCTGCCAGAGTAAAGCATATTTAACTTTTTTTTTTTCCTATTTGTATTTGATTTGTACGTATGTACATATTATAATTGAACAGATATCTGTAGAATTGGTACCATACAAGCACATGCAGACCTTCAATCGCAAAAAGCATCAACAGGTTAGGATTTGAAAAATGAGCAGAATGCAGGTAAGAGAGAGCTGCTGAGAGGCGAGAGGGAGAAACAAAAGGGTAATTCTGGAAGAAAGGGGAGATGTGGGATGTGTGGGTTGTACCGAGCCATTTCCATCAGCAGAGGGGAACTCCAAAGCATAAAGACAGTTGCCAAGCAACTGAACACCATGAAAAAAAAGAAAACACATACAGACCACTTCCACGTGTGTGAGCAAGTACCACACAGACCTGCACTCTGACACGCACGCACGCGCACACGCACGCACGCACGCACACACACGCACGAACACGCACGCACACACGCACGCCAGCAGCCAGTTAAAAAGGTGTGTCAAATCCTGCCATTTGTGATAGGCAATGTTAATACCTCACTGCAGAAAGGCAGTCCATATCCATTTATGTTTAATTCATCACCAGTTAGTGGCAACACAAGTCCAGGGCTGGACCTGAGCTGGACAAAAAAAAGCAGGAAGAATGCCACTTAAGCCATTTACCCTTTCCTAAAATCTCTTTTTATCAAACAGTGATGGGAAAGAGAGGACAGAATTTTGTCTCAATTGCATGAATGGCTGATATATCTGGAATTCTACCTCACTAACGGGATCTCTTTGTATTATTTATTATTTTACTCGGGGTGCTTGCTACTCTGTGCCATCAGCATTGTGTTTTCTGTGTGGCAAGTTGCTGCATCTACTATACCGCACCTGGCACAGTGGTTGTAGAGCCGCTCCCGCTTTGGAGACTTCCATTCCTGAGGAGTGACGGGGACTTCTGAATCCCACCGCTGACACCCATGACCCCCAGCCCCCTGTCCCCTCCTCCCCCCACTCCCACTCCTAATCCGCTGCTGGACGCTAAGCCTGGCCGGCCAGAGAGCGACGAGGACGAAGAGGACGAAGGGGAGGCAGTGGAGGAGGAGGAGGTGTTGGCTGTGGACGAAGTGGGCAGAGTCAGGGAGGGAGCTGGTTCTGAAGGCTTCACATCTGTGGTGAAGCATGGTCCAAATCTGTTTCGCCAGTTGCCTTTCTTTTTCTTCTTCACCCCATCTTCCCCTCCTCCTGCCGCTGCTCCTCCGATCCCTGGTCCTGAGCTGGAGGGTTGGGGCCGTTTGTAGCCAGCGGAGCCACCGAGGCTTGTCGTCTCGCTAGCTGTGTGACTGTGGGAATTCTCGTACAGCTTCCCGCCCACTGAAATAATCAGAAAGCAGAACTGAATAGTATAATGCATGCAGTTTGTTGGTGTTTGTTGTGAAAGCAGACAAAGAAACTACTCAAGTAGCAAAGCACATTCTGCGTCATATAGGTTTTTGAATAAATTAGGCCTACAACTGACAAATACTTCCATCAGTGATTATAGTTTCAATTGTATAAAGTTTCAAAGAAGTGAAGTTATTTTAAACATATTTAAAGTGTTTGCAGACCAACACTCTAAAACCAGAAGTTATTTTGTTCACAATGATTAAAACTCACGCAAGATGATTTGATTCATGTGGCTTTTTTCCAGAGCTAAAGACGACAATTTAAATTTAAAATGTGTCTTTCTCTATGTTTGGTAAACTGATTTTGCCATGTCCCTTCTACATTAATTGAAAACCTTGATTGCATTAATTTTAATAATTACTTTGAAGATCATAACAAATAAATAAGACTGAATGTGAGTAAAGCTAAAAGTAACATGGCACCTGCAGAAGCCGTAGTAGCAGACATGAGTGAACCGAAGAGTGTTGTCGTTCCTTCTGAGGCTCCGCCCTCTGAGCTCGGCTTCACGAGGCAGCTGCTGAAAGATGGCGGGGAGGAGAAGGTAGTCCCAGCCCCGGGACGCAATGACGAATCAGTGAAACTTAGGAAGTCGGAGGAGGAAGGAGCAGAAGGTGTCTTGCTGGCGCTGGTCAACAGGAGGCCTAAGAGAGAGGAGGACAGGTGCAAGAAAGAGACGGTGACAGAGAGAAGATGAGAATGACCGATGTGAGGAAAGAAAGATGAGAAAGTAAAACAGAATGAAAGCGAGAGACAGCACAAAAGAAACATTACATTACAGCTGGGAAAGTTTCCACATTACTCTCTTTTCCATCATCATGAGAGCAGCAGAAACATGATAACCAAAGTAAGCATTTTATCTGTCTTCTATCTGCTTTAGAGTCAGGCCTCCCTCTTCAAGCAGTCCTCCCATGCAACAGAAGAATCGCCAGAAAGACCACAAACGGCTGGACACTCACACACACACACACCATTACCCTACCAGATACACACAAACACACACACACGCATACGACAAGGTCTCCAAGGTTCTGATAGTACAAAACACAGGAGTTCAATGTAAGTACTGACTCCTTTCAGGTCCTGACCTCACCACGTTGTATCTTTGTGTGTGTTTATATGTGTGTGTGTTGGTCTTTTCCCAGACAGGGCCCCAGATAACAGGAGCCAGAGGCCAGTCCAGACGAAACACTGTTATCACAGCCACACACAAAAGTCTAACGCTTGGCCAAAATCCAGCAAATGACACAACGCACACACATGAAAACACATGAGTCACACTCTTTCTGAGTTTTAATAACACTGCCCTAATTTCAAATGTCCTGCACTTAATTTTTTGGGTGGGTGGGCAGAGGAACACCGGATGATTTGTCATTGCTTTCCATTTCTCCAACAGCAGGGTTAAATTCCCAGTTGTGGGAAAATTAACATACAGGACCATTTACAGTCATTAATTCACCTTGGTGGAAAGGCCCGGTGGAAACAGAGGCAGATGTGGAGGAGGTTGCCATGGTGACCACAGCAGAGGGGAGGGGTTTCCCTGAGGATGTGAGAGACTTGCGGCCACCCCTCTGTCCCACCGTGTGACTTCCGCCACTATTCTTCTTGTTTTTCGCCTCGGATGCCGCCTTTCCCGCGTCTGCGGCCAAGTTATCCTTGGAACTGCTGCCGGAGTGAGTGGAGGACACCTCCTGAAAGTTGGCATTGGTGAAACGGGCGGTGCTGTCGTCCAATCGCTTCTGTGAGGACGTGGGCAGAGAGGTGACTCCTCCTCCTGAGCCGCTGCTGTTGTAAGTCTGGAGGAGGAAGATGAGAAGGGAGAGACAATGATGAAAAAGTAATGGTTGAAAGAAAAAGGGAGGACAGGAAGAATGGCAAGGGCCGGAACAGGGAAAGAGATTATCAGAGCGGTGCCAGTCGAGAAAGGAAGGATCAAAAATTCACGGTCAAACAAGATAAAGAAAAAGTCAGCCACACACACTTTTTCTGTAGTATTTAACCGGCCCATCACAGACAAAGGAGTGACTACTGTGGGAGCGCCCTCACCTTGTCTGGGACCATGATGTTTGGAAGCACAAGGGAGGGCGACATGTCCATGGAGCTCTTCTTATGTTTCGGTTTGTGTCTGTCCCGCTCCTTGTGTTTCTGAGCAGGGAAAGTAAAGGGAAAAAAGGAGAAACAGATGGGTGAAGCTGCTCAAGACATGAGTGTAGTGAAGAGAGAAACAAAGAAAAACAGGCCTCCTACAACCTTTATCTTATAGCCATCTGTGTGTTAGAAACATCTGAAAAATGGTAACATGACCACAGGAAAAATAAGACAAAGTGGGATATATATTTAAGATTATAGCCAAAAATAAGAGCTAAGAGCTAAGGTGTGTGTTATTAGGATGTAGGCATAGAAGAAAGGGAGTGTGTGTCTGTTTTAGTGAAAGAGAGAGAAAGAGGGAGCATTGCATTTCAAAGGGACTGTCTGAGATGAAAGCTTGGAGATCCACTAACACAAAGAGAGTGACGAAAGAGAGATAAAAACGGGGCAGGAGGCAACAGGAATTCAGGATGCTGCAGTTTACAGAAGAGTGTGCCTAAGTGCCTTGCGTGAAGCGCACAAGGTCTCCTCGTTTCACCCAATCATATCCTCTTTCTTGGACCATCACAGCTCAATTTACACCCTCGCTAACACACACACGCGCGCTGCCACCCTCCTCTCGCACCCCTGAGGTGGCGACTGGGTGCCAGCGCATTTGCACCTCACACGCACGCCCCGCACCCTCACACCTCCCTGCACGTGTGTGGGGGGCAGACAGGTGCATGTAGGCTCGCACACGCACGCACGCACACACACACACACACACACACACACACACACACACACACACAAACACACACACAAACTAACAGACAGGCGGTGAAAATATGCAGCGATCCCAGGAAACGACATGGGACTCAACATGCTTGTGATGCTCGGTGTCATGACAATTCGGAGACACCAGAAACTGCCCCTCCCCCCCTCTTCTCCCCTAAGGGTCTCGTTGAGGAATGATTGCATGGAGGGCCAGTGACAGTTTAGCTAGACTTCCTATAACAGTGGCGGTTAACACACATGATCAGCTCATTCTGGGGATAGCAGCTCCACTGCAACTTCTCTACACGCCGACTTCCTCTAAAGTGAACACTCTGGGCTGAGGGGAGAAATAAACTAGTGTTGAGTAGTTAGCCTTTAACTGCACCCATGAGCGGCAATTTGTGTAATGTGTACAAAGGATGCTTTTTTAGTCAATAATAACTGGGAGAAAAAAAAAAATCAGAAAATTGACAACACTGGGGGATAAAAATGATTTGATTTGATTTTTTCCTGCAGTAAAGAAAGTTAAGGACTTTCTATTGCTTCTCACAGACATTCTATCAATTATATGAATTTCAATAAAGTCAAAATCCCTGCACAGCTTCTGTCATTAACATGTGCGAGTGTTTATGTTGTATTATGATGATGCAGTT
Organism: Coranthus polyacanthus; assembly: GCA_037367275.1. Lineage (NCBI taxonomy): Eukaryota > Metazoa > Chordata > Actinopteri > Kurtiformes > Apogonidae > Coranthus > Coranthus polyacanthus. The sequence continues at coordinate 15,669,946 of JAPQRN010000014.1, read as the reverse complement.
ATGTAATAATTATTAAGCAGCAGCTTGACAATGGCTTCAGAATGGCTGCTGGTGATGTATTCTTAGATTAAATTACTATTTCACACTGATTCAGCCGTCTGACATCAGAAACAGAAAAAAAAAAGTAAATGAGCTTTATGGTGAATTCTGCTGTATTAAAACACTACATTGCTGTTTGTTTGGCTCAGTCGTTACTGTTCATTAAATATTCAAACTTTCTTCTGTCAATCTAGGACTCACTGAAATATGTGAACCAAGACTCCAAAGAGGCTGCTAAATAAAGACTCCCAACAAAGACTATTGTATTTGTTGAAAGTCCTCACTAGAATTTCCCATTTTCACATGCTTTGTGTTTGTTTAGCTCACACAGTTTGAGTTTGTGATGGCTGACGTACTGATGAGCTTAAAAGATTTTAAAGGATCCCATGACAAATGAGACAAGCCGATCACAACTGTTTTCTGTACGATTTTACCAGTTATCCGCTCACCTAGTCTTTAGCATCACTTTCATCAACAGTGCCCTGTAAACCGGCTGGAAACCAGAGACACGCGAGTGAACCGCAGCGCGCGCACATTTTGCAAACTGAGGTAGTTACTCGAAAAGCATCGACTGTGACAAAAAGTAGAGATGATACTTCAGAGAGGGAGAGTGAGAGGTCAATTCTTTGGGAGTCCCTTGTTGTTTTTCATTAACATTCCAGGGGAAGGTGTTGATGGACACAGGCCGAGCAGAGAGGGTCGGATAACACACATATACACATACACACACCCCGACCCAACGCACTGGGCGTGGGAAACAAAACACACACACAATGTAACCCTGACACACCCTTATCAATCAGGTCAATTGATTATACAGGGAGAGACAAAGCCTTTTAGCGTGTCCTCTCCCCTCTTTCTCTCCTGCTGACCATTAGCTGCCTGATCATTTGACATGTCCAAGTGGTCTTTGAGACTGTGTGGGGTAAATATGAGTGGAGGCAGAGGATGAGGGCTACGTCTATTTATCAACAAACCCTTGAACAATGAGCAATACAACGGCGGTCTGAAATCCTCTCCGTCTACGTCGAATGCTGATCGTGGGCCTCTGAGCTGGGAAACTCAGTCATCAGAGTTACATCCTTGTCTTTTCCTAGTCCCCGAACAACGTGTCTGGTTATAGGCCTCTTGATTTGAGCACTTCTTCAACAAAACCAAATATATTAAATTAGGGCTGCAACATTTTTATATAGAATAATCTCCCAATATTTGTTCTACTGGTCACATTTGCACAATTACACACAGCCAAAGTCAATGTCTTAAAACTAACTGATGGATGAAAACCCCCAAAATGATGAATTTTAAACACAGAAAAACATGTCAGACACATCAGAAGCTGTAACCTGGGAATGTTTTTTTTGTTTTTTTGATAAATTACTTAATTCATCCATTACCTACACTGGTATGCACAATTACTCGAATGTAATGTCAGCCTTTTGCAGTTATATAACTGCAAAAGGCTGTGATTTAAAGGTCCAGTTTGTGTATGTGTGGTGATATCTTGGAATCAGTGATGTTCACTGTGTAAAGCATGTAAAAAGAAAGCTACTTTTTTGTTGTTCTTTATAGCAGTTCAAGTTGGTGAGTAATCTGTGCATATTCCTTCATAACCAAGCAAAAAAAAACTCCACAATAATTGCAATTACGTTTTGTTTGTTTTTTTTATACCAAATCGTGCATCCCTAATTTTAGTGATAACAGTCTACATTTTGAACTTCCTCTGCTGTCACATAAAAATATCGATAAACTGATCCAACACAATGTGGCAAAAGTGAATGAACTCTAAATAAAAGCCTAATCGGTGCCAATGCTTCCAAGACTATATATCAACAATATTATAAATTCAACACAATTGAGCGCAGAGGAAGAGGAGAGGGCGAGGGGAGGAGGGCTGTGGAGAAGTGAGGGAAGACGGGGAGAAACTGAGGAACAGGAAGTAAGGGGGAAAATAATCCTCCCTGGCTTGGCAGGAATTCCCCTGTGTGGTTTCCTGCAGGATTTCTGACCATCCATTGTGTGTGAGTGGGTACAATTGTGTGTGTGTGTGTGTGTTTCCTGCGGGCTGTTTCTAAGCGGCCAGAGTGGGGGGATCTTTTAGCTCCTGCTGTAGTTTGACTGCAGGGTCTAACATGAGGTGGGTATACGTCTGAGTCTCCAATCCACGCAACAAATGCATGTATGAACACTCGCACACATCTGTGCCTACTGATCTCTGACCCTGGAATGTGCATATAGAGTGTGAGTGTGTGTGTGTGTGTGTGTGTGTCTGATTGAGTGAGTGAGAGGTGGGGGTTACTCTAACTAATGCAAATCAGGCGGTATTAATAAAAGCCTGGGCAGTCGGGCTGAATAGTATGCAGACGCATGCACACAGTCGCATCTCATACACTCACACCCTCTAAGACTAGCCTTGTGACACAATAACCAAATAAAATGTCATACAACATGCCGAATGCTCAGTTTGGATTCCACTAATTACTTTATGAATGAACACAATGACATGTCCATTGTTTTCTTTCATGCTTCTCTCACTCAGCAGAAAAAAAAACAATTAGCAACTGAAATAAAAGAGGAAAATGGGGATCTCTAAGATGAAAGACGTTCTGGCACCGCATGATAAATAAAATCTCCACTGAATATGTATATACCCAGAGATTTAAAAAGATATACAAGCACACTCCGCATTTTATCAAGTGGAAGAGGAGCAATTAGTTGTAACACCTTTCAAGTGACAAATGTAAAGGAGGAGCTGACTTAATCTGATGTCAGAGCGGTGACTGCAGGACCACGGCACTTTCAAAATGCATCCATTCAGTCTCTTTCTCAGCCTTAAAACACTGACAAATAAGACGTCATTTTGAAAAAACAAAACAGTATTATATAGAAAACATAAACACTGGCTCAGTGCTCACACTGATACTGAGTATTTTACATGAAGTTTATCCAAATTAAGTGAGTGCGACTTTCGTAAAACAGTGTCTTCTTTTCAGGCGGTGATTCTGTTGACTGAGAGGAGCTAAGATGGTGCTTGTAGTTGTTAGTTGACAACAGGCCTGGCCAAGTTTCTATTGGCTCTGCATCTCTGAGCATTTTAAGAACTTGCACAAGCTTGTTTTATCTCTTAAGTGTCGTTTGTTTGCTGCAGTGCACTTTGTGAGAATCCTGTTCATTACGAGCGCCTGATAAACCCACTTCACACACCAACACCAACCAGCAGAACGAAGCCAATATTATAAACAATTATAAACAACAATTAAGTCCTCCCGATTATTAAAACCCAAAATAGGAACGAGGATGGATGCATTTTCAAAGCGCTGTCCAACCCGGGGCACATTGTTGGGAGTTTTTGCAGAGGACGATGATGGTGAACAAAAAACCTCTTTGCTCCCTCTAGAAGTGATGCGTACATAATGCAGGGCTGTATTGTGACGTCTATCCATACATACCTGGTTGCAGACGATATATCAACCATCAGAATTTCACGACCGCAGTTAACGCTCTATTTTTATCAGGCTCCATTTAACTGTGGGGGGCAAATTCAGTTTGAGCTCCTCTGTTGTGACAAAGGCTCGATACACATGGAAAAAACTAAAGTGGAACAGATGACTTGACACCTCCTGTAAATTTAGATTTTACGCAGCCTGTGATTACATGTTCTGCTAACAGGCGTGACTGATTAACTCACACTAATGTAGCATCCATTAAAGGCTGCGATCACTGGTGGGTGTAGGTGCACTGCAGACATAGCAGCTAAAACTAATTCAAATGCAACTGCTACAGAGTCTATAATATTACATTTCAGCACTGATTGAAGGACTTCTCTGTGAATTTTAAAGCTCTACTACGTAAAATTGAAGGACATATTGATATAAGTATATCATATGCACATATAACATCTATAGCATGGATTTTTTTCCTGAATAAAAGATAAATTGGAGTACCGTATTTTAATAAAAATGAATAAATGAAGAAAAAGAAACGCATTACTTTCACGGGGGTATCCATCCAATTTCAATCCTTCCAACCTCATTTTTCCCCAAATCAAATGATGTTCATGAATGTTCATGCCCATGGAGGACCTTTGCAGTGGCGTACGTTAACTATCACCTTGTAATATCTTTGTTTTGCAAATGCAGTACCTCATTTTGCACTGTCTTGTAATTTGGAGGGGGAAAAAACTCCTGGGACTCAACCCCTTCACAAATAAATGCAATCCAGTGCAGTGAAAAATTACCCATAAGTGAAAGTGAACTCAAGGTTTTAACTTCATGTTTGACTGTCCCTCCACAGTGTGCACATGTAAAAATGAGGGCGTGTGTTTCTTGTGGAGTCACAAGGTGTGTTTCCATCCAGCTGTTTTTATTTGCATTTTCAAAAAACCTCCCCAAAACACAAAAAAATTGAATTATCGCAAAGGAGTCGATGCGTCGATAAAAGGTAAATGCAAATAAGTGCAGTGGAAACAAATTTAGCAGATAAGTCTGCGTGTCTGCTTGTGTGGAAGGAGACTACAACGTTCATCGAGTTAATACAGAAAACAAATATAAATTACGTATTAGATAGAAACAGCAACGAAACGCCACCATGTATGAAGAGCTGCAGAAAAAGTTTGAAACTACATTATATAATCCAGACCAGCGGTTTGGTTTAGGGGACAATGGATAAAGCCAGCTTGATGTTTTTGATAAATATAGGATACCTCTTATAATCAGCTCCTCAATCAGCAGCTCAAGTAGTATGTCATTGTATGAAACACTATGTAACTGGTGAAGTTTTAAACCATGATGATGATGGAGAACCAACTCTTAACATTCGTATAACCGCAGCGCATGGAAACACGCAAAAACTCGCATTTTCTTTTGCCGATTTTCTAAAAATTCTGTCAAAATTTGAGATACATTTGGATGGAAACCCACTTTGGCATGGGTGGGAGGCATACAGAGGGTAAGATCTGAGGGCTGTCTTACCTTCATGTCCTTGTCTGGGGGTCTATCCATACACTGAGAGGAAGAGTCACTTAAGCTTTGAGACCTACTACCACGGCCCCTGCTCCTTCGCTAAAAGGTAAAGAGGAACTCCAAGTTACTGGATGAAGTCCACAGAAAAGAGGCTAAAATTATAGACCAAAAAATAAATGAATAAATAAATGAATAAAAAAAATTCTTGATCAAAAAATATGAAACAAACTGAAACTAAAAAAAGCTGACTGAACTCAAGGAAAACTAAAAATTTAAAAACAGTCAAAAAGACATTGTCATGAACATTGGTTACAAAAGTGGTTATAAAAAGTAATCTTACTGGTCTCTACGACCAACAAAAATCAATGATGGCAATAGATATTTAACAAAAAGACATTAACAGGCCATGTTTTTTTTTTAAACTATCAGAGATCAGATATAACCATTAGATGAGCTTACTCAAATATGGGACAATCAGGATGGAGGGACACAGTGAAACCAAACTACGTCCTAATTTCAGAAGCCATCCTGGGACACTTCTGAGGGGCTTTACCTTTCAATCTCAACCAACGGCAGCTTGATCTTGCACATAGTGTGTTGCCATGGTGACAAACAACTGCATCACCGAATTACAGCCATATTATCTCCAGACATAGATCGAGAACTGTTTTCAAAAGGGACAGGTCTTCAACCGGTGATTGTTTCTTGTAAACCTGTCTCAGTCTGGAACCATCAGATGAATATTCTCCAACAACTCTAACGGCATCCCATATGACTTGCAAAGTCACGTGACTTTATCGTCCCTGTTGCTTTAGAAGGAACATTAGGAGTAGAGGAAAAAGCAACAGCATTTGCCAATCACTGTGACAGAAAACGCCTGACGCAAAATTGCAGCTGATTGGAAAAGTTGATCTGAGTTGAACTGATGCATCAATGTGCTCAATGTATGTAGTTTTGGAAAAAGAGGAAATGATTGATACATAGTATAGATAAAACCTCAAGCCAAAGAGAAACTTTGCAAGACAAACTAAAAGGGATCATTAAAGTTTGAAATGTGATTTGGCTACTGACTCAGGTCAAATACCATATGTTGCTAACATGGCATAAACATCCATCAAGTGATATTTATGAAACCCACTCTGCTAACAACATTGCTTTCTTCATCATTGATTCCCTCTCGTGCATTCCTGTCATCCATACAATCCCAGCTTAATGACATTATGCCCCACCATCCAAAGCCATTCGTACACGATCAATATAACAGCATGAGTCCTTCCATCAGCGTTTGTTAACATTGCAAAATGTCATCTGGGTGTGTGTGTGTGTGTGTGTGTTTGTGTGCTGGCCTGTCCTGTCTTTCCATCCAACCACTGTTCCAGAAATCATAACAGTTCAGTCACATTCCAGTTTTATATATTTGCTATCCTCCCCCCAACCGATGCTGAATGTGTGCACACATACATGTGAGATAGGTTGTTAACTATTGGAGAGGTGGAACTAAACCTGGAACGAAACAGGAGATCTCTTCAGTGACTGTGTGCATTGAAAACACATCTCCGTTGCCCAGTGTCCACACAAAGCTACTTCTTAAACAAGTTAAAGTCACAAAAAAAGAGCCAACCAATAAGACAGTTAAGTTAAACACCTCAGAAATAAATCACAGAGGTGTTAATTTATGCAGAATTTTAAAGCATATAATCCACAATTTAGCCCTGCTTAGCCCTATTTCAGCTTGCACTGAAAACCAGACATCCAGCACCTGCAAACCCAAAAGGCTGTACCCGGTCTGGGCTTAAAACCAATACACGAGGGAGTAGAGACCACGATGGGTCACTGATAGAGAGATTAGAGGAATCAGAAAGGGAGGCGGAATAAGAGTAGATGGAAAGGGGTAGATGGAGGGTAAAGAAGAGGTGGGAGAGAGGCAAGAAAGATGAATGGGCTGCGTATAAGAGAAGAAGAGCACTGAAGCTGGATAAAGAAATGGGTAAGGGAGGAACGGATGGGACAGAGATGTTGAAGGGAGGAAAAGGGAGCATGGAGTAGAGTGCAAGGACAGAGCTGAGATGAAAAGTATTTCCTGCTGTGTTACTGTTAAACCAATATGTGTGTGTTATGTCTACAAAGTCATCCCCGCTTGCAGTTGGGACAAAAAAAAAACAACCCAAAAAACACATAAAACATCCTCTAAAAACAGACCACTTTAAAGACAGCCTGAGACATACAAAGTCACATGCTACGACACTGTGGCTGCCAAATGACCTCAATACACACAGCAGTCGGAGTGACTTTCTCTAATCAAAACTGAGATCAGTGCTCAGTTCATGGGAAAGACAGTGCATGCATGAGTCTAATAAAAGCTCAGTGTTAGAGATTTGTCATGTGCTGGGGACAAAAGTCAAACGGTACGGTTGTACTAATATTAAAAACGTAAGCCGTCTGTTCTGTTAACGGGTGCAGTGAGTGATTAGTCATCCTAAACCTGTAGTAAACCAACTTTAAACTGTCAGTGACACATTTCTCTGAAAAAAGCTGTTAAATTACAATCAGTGAGGGTCAATAATGCTGTAAGGGGTCAAGCTTAATTTCTTCTAAGGCGGCCGCAACGCCTGCAAAAGTGGTTAAACTGAGTTGAATTACGTATTGTCCAGTTATGTGTTAAGTTGTTTTTAAATGTTAAAAGCCATGCTTTAGAATATAACACGAATATCAAGCCACACTTACCAATTTGCTGTGGTGGTATTTGCAATATCCACAGTACTTGACATTGTCTGCATCTGATCCTTGCTCCTCACACAACAACCCTGCAAACTGGGCACTGTGGTGATGTAGTGAAGACAAAATAGAACAGAATAGAACATTTAAAAAATTTCTGTTTTGGCAATCATTCATTATAAAATACGCTTACTCTTGTGTTCTTACTATTAATGTTCAAAGCCATCAAATTCTATACAACCATTACTTATTTACTGACGGTTTCTGAAATAGAATAGAATACATATTATTAATAGCCGTGTCCTGGTCTTGACCTGAGTCTGGGTGAAAAACTAAAGAAACAATCGTATTCTTTGTCTGGTGAGGTTAATGTGATGTGAACGGGTCTCACCATGTGACATGGAAGGCCTGCCTGCAGCCATGTTTGTTGCAGGTCATACAGGCACCAGTGGCTGCTTTACTCTCTCTGCCCTGGTCCTCGCAGATATAACACGTCTACACACAAACACAGTCAGGAAGGAAAAGCCCTTTTAATTAAGCCTTTATATATTTACATTCTAAGTTTTTGTGACGTGTCTAAATGTGCTTGTTACCTTGTTGTAGCGCTCATGTGGCACAGACTGAAGTACAATGGGCTCCATAGTTGAGACGTTAGCAAACTCCACCTCGGGTATGTAAAGGGCACAAACCACATGGGCCCAGCCTGCAGAGACACAAAGAGCAGAACCATCAGCCTTTTTGCAATCAGTGAAAATAATTCATTTAAGTTCAGCTGTTCAAAAGGACAAAACATATGAAAACTGCATCAATAAGGTCTGGATCTGTTGATGATATCCCAATGTGTAGTTTTCACGGCCAAAGATTTGTATCACTGCGCTTTTTTTAAGATTCTGTGATTTCACAGTAAACTGGTGTTTTTTTTTTTTTTGGACTGGGAGTTTATTAGGGTCGTGTGATTTGGTGAAAAAGTCACATTGCGACTCTTGTGAGCAATATTGTGACATTTGATTTGAGTCGACTTGCTTGGAAAATGCACAGATTACACATTACACATTTAGAAATGTAAAGTCAAACACACAAACTTAAACTAGCATTTAAAAAAAAAAAAAAAAGTATGACATAGTGACTTTCTTTCTGCATGTTTTACACGGTATCTCTCTGTTCAGTGTCACTAAATCCAAAATATCACCAGACAACGCATGTTGTGTTTTTTGTGTTGTATTTCTTTCCCGTTTCTACAATTAGGTCAGCCTAAATCCTCCCAAATCTGGATCAAATTGCAGCCTTTTGCGATTATGTAATTGCACGGGATGTGACTGTGATTCAATTAATTGTGCAGCCCTAAACTTCATAAAGGTTTGTGGCTTATTAAAAGTACGTAGAAAACTATCATTTCATCATGTATAATAAAGGCGTGGATTAATACAGGGTTTACTCCGCCACAAAATGATAAAATATATGAAGTAAAAGTATAAATGAAACTATTGCAGAATGTAAACAATTTTTATTGTGCAAACAGAAATGAATAGATAAGCCAACAGCTTTAACACTGCCCGTTTCTCAAAACAAAATTTTGACTGTCTGCAATGGGACCACGTCCCGTAAATTGTTACTGCATTTGTAATGTCGCAAAGAGAGTAAATTGTGGGTAATAAATTGTCGTGTTATAAAGTTATAACTGTCAGTAAGAGAGGTATGCACAGTTAATAGGGGTCGCCTCTCAATACACTCTGCACAGCGCTGCGGAGCACTTCTACCTCCAAACAATATTATATCATTTGCTGCCTTGTTGCCGGTGTATGAAAAATTCATACAGTATGGGAAATTATAGCTGGTAGACAGGTTCATCTGGTATATCGGCCAAAACTATTGCACATAAATATCTGATTTCAACTTTGAGACCCTGAGTCGTAAATGCCTTAATTTGTAGATTGGTAGTTAATCTATCTAAGTAGCCATTTATTGAGCCCTAACACACACACAGCTGCCTGTCAGTGAAGACAAACTGGGGGCGGTAGAATGACAGCGGGGCATGGTGGAGTGGCAACAGAATTGACGACGAGCTGAGGAGGAGTTGAAGGAGGTGAACGGGAGGTCAAATGGAGGTGGGAGTCTCCTGCCATGCTGGAGGTGTCTGTTTTTCCCCATAGCGGAAACAAAAACAGGCTTAAACTTACAGTTGAACCCCTGACCTGCCTTTGACCTGGTGAGCGGGACAGGGGAGGAGGGCAGAGGGCGGGACGGAAGGGAGGGAGCGGGTGTGAAATGGGGGCATGTTGTTGTTTTGAAGTCCCTCCAAGAATCTGGAAGAGGCCTATAAAACAGGACTATAAAAGTGGCAAAGCCTTCCTACTCAAACTGAGCATCCACACTGTTCCCCCCCCTAAAAAAAATGAAGCATCCAATATGAACATCCCTTACACTGAGATGTTATCGCAACAAAAAAACCTGACCTGCATTAGAGTTTGAAAAACGGGCTACACAAAGGATGCCACTTCTTAGCAATGACTTAGTGAGATTATGTAGTAAACCACATTAAGATCATGACATAAAAAAATAAACAAGACTAGCATAGCAGGTAGTGTACAGTGAAACCACATCCATGTAATCAAAAATAATCAAAACAGTTAGAGCATCCAACTCTAATTCAAAACATTCAGACCACTGCCAAATATTTTGATATTTCTTGGCACTGACTTGAGAGCAGTTTTCATTGAGCAAAATGCCTTTGAATGTTGTCATCTTCAATCTCTTGCTATAAGAAAAACACCAACATTTTACTGATTATCTACAGTTAAAAAGGTAAACTTTCTCTGGGTCTCCAAGTGCCTGCGACATGTTGAGATTCCGGATCAAATGCCCATTTCAGACTAATCCCATTGCTCTGCTTTATTACTGTCCCACCTGAAACAACAGTCACTACCACACAGATCAACAAGTGAAGGGAAACTGACAAGAGCGGAGGAACGGAGTGCAGGGGAAAGAGACGGTGAGAGAAAAATGGGAGGAAGAAGAGAGGAGTGAGAGAGGGAGAGAGGGGTCATGGGAAGGGTAAAATAAAAGAGAAAGTAGTAAAACGGTGTGTGTTAGTGTTGTCCTGATGCCTCCCTGCAGGCCTGGACACAATCCCACAGCTGTGCCTCTCTCTCTGACGGACTCAAACACACACACACACACACACACACAGAATATTTACAGTCTCCACCAAGCTGACCTCCCAATGAACCCTTAGAGGAGACTCCTCACAGGCCATGCACTATACCCATCCTGGCCCGCCCCCTCATAAACATACACACACACTCACACATACTCATAAAACATGGACTGGCAAGGACGGTACAGAGAGGCAGCGCACACAACAAACAGCAACATAACTCTCCCAGCACGCTCACACCCCTTAAACTTGCCGGTGACACGCAATTAATGACAAAATACACAAGAGGCGAAGCACAAAATGCGGGTGAGTACGTGAGAGGGGTCCTACCTCCGTTGTCTGTCCTCTTGAGGGCTCCATCTTTGTGGGGACACAGCTCACATCTCTGTGGGTAAAGGAGAAACGCCGTGTGAGGAACAACAGGTCAACCTCATTTGCTCAGGGTGAGGTTAACACACAAGTATGATAAACATGCCAGGGTTTGAGATAAGATGGCAAGTTGTCCTGACTCAGACACAGGGCCAGAAAACTCTGTGGGGGAAAAAAGACCTCGCTATCGGCCACCTGAGGCTTTTGGTAGGGCTGTCACCAAATGGGAATCTGAGCTGACTATTAATAGTCATACAAATAGTTACCTATTCTGTTAACTCATACCATCGCTGTAGTGAAAGTGTAATAATAGTTTCATTATACGCATACACCTTGTGAGGAAGCGTGTGGAATTTTGTAACAATTACATTTCTGTTTAATAAAAATCAAGCACATATGACATATAATGTTGGGTGTTTCAGCAAATGAATGAATTCCTTAGGTTTTTGCTTCACTGAGGCGGGCAACAGTCATCGTTCGTCTACTCTCAAACAGGCTGTTGTTGCTCATCTGAAGAACATGCACCACCTGTATGATCTGTAGTTGCTATTATTTACTATTTACTTGACGGTATGTTGCTCTTCTTTAAACTTATTTATTACTCCTCACTTTACGGTATGTTAATAGTCAGGATTCTCACACCATTACGTAGATCGACTACACTAGATGTGTTACGACTTGGTGTAGTGAAGTGATTATATCTTGGAAATCGACTATAAATTCTCACATACTTTGTGTTAAGCTGCTGGTATGAGACTTGCTTTGGCCTTTCACTTTTCCCGCGCTCTCCCACTCACAGACACACAGAGAAAATATGGTATTTTGCAGAGAGCCGTGCACCATGGGTCATTTGTTGAACTAATGTGGCTAGGCTATAGTATTTATTTATATTTAGTAGTATTTAAGCCAGTTTAGAGTGATTCTTTAGTCTGTCAGCACTAAAAGTGTTCAGTTAGTCCACTTTAACCTGCAGGAGGTTGTGTAATATGTACTTCCACTGTGCTTGTGCAACATCTTGCATGGCTTTGGGCCATGACTGAAGAAAAAAAACACAAAAAAAATCAACAGAAATCAACAAAAATCAAAGCTTTCATATAAGATTAACTACTGCTTATTCTTACATTCATCAAACCCTTCCAGTTATACCCTTCCCCTTGTTATTTTAAACATCAAAAGAACACAGGGATGCACATGCAGCATATCTTAGGACACTAAAGTTTCTATCATTTTTTAACACATTAGCAGTCACTTGTAGGAGGAAGACTCCAAAGGCCAGCTTGATTTAGACCACTGAACTAAGGTAGGGTAAAAGATGCTTTACTTGGAAAGCTGAACAAATATTATAAGATCTAGTAGTTATGTGGGTCATGCTGAGGTCAGGTTTTGGTGATGCTCCCACTGTGAATGCAGAAACACTGGCTGATGGCAGGCGTTTGCCGTTTTTTTACGACAGCTTTATGTTTTTCCTGACTTCACAGAATATTTGACCCCAAAGTTCCTCATTTGAGTGTTTTCTTATACTTGCACAAGCTTCATTATGCTCCATTTTTGCCCTACCCTAGTTTTGTAAATTAAAATGAGAAAACTGATTTTCTTTTATATGGTTACCGGGACAGGAGAAATGCGATTAACCAGTTCAATATTTGCCCTGCGCACATAAATCAGTGCAGCAAATAGCCAGTCATACCACACAGCTGTATCAACAGCTGCATAAAGTCAGTGTTGCCCTGATAAAATCTAGACAGGTCCTTCGCTGAGTTCATATTAACTTGAAGCTCAGCAAGCTTGAAGAGTTTTCTCCTCGTTCTGCTCATTTCATTTTTGAGGAGAGGGAATTGTTTTATTTCCCAAAGCTGCCTGTCCGCAGCCTGGATGGCTTAATGTCGCCACAGCACAGCACACACAACAAATGGTATCTGCCACATGGTAAACGGTCCACGCTCACACAGCATTCATGATAATCTTTTCGAGCTTTTCAATCAGGATTAAAAAAAATCATTTGGTGAAATGTTGAAATGTGATGGCAACTGGTATAAAATGCAGGGGCAAAAAAGAAGAGCAGGAAATGGCACACGAGAAACGAAAATCCTGCGGGTGTGGGAAGTTGCTCTGTGAAAATTGGCAGCGTTGTGTGTTTGACATGATTCCTCCAGTTACAATTCCTTTGATACTGCAGCTTCTGCCAGGCTGTATAGATATTTAAGATGAGTTGACAGACTGCTGGGATAATCCACATAAGCAAGCAAGTGTAAATAATGGGTTGGACAATAGTACTGTAACTGATACAGTACTGTGGTGTAATAATTCCTTATTAGGTTTGTCTGAAAACCATGTTTAGAAATATCAAAAGAAGCTTCTGTGTGGCTTCAAAGGCATCTGAACTGTTACACTTTGGTGAGCCATATACAACAAATAAACTGCCCCATTATACAAATGGCACAAACAAAACAGATCTGAAAACTCTAGTGCGATCATTGACAGGACAACGTGGCATAGAAAAATGTTTTCTAATCAGCAATTATCTTGTATCATCCAGCTCTGTTGTGCAGGCTGCAAACAAACTGTGGGATTTATGGCAAGTCTTAAATAATGTGCCCTCTCCCTGCTCTGCGTCTCCTCGTATAACAACTCCATATTTGTTTATATATCTGTTTGGAAGTGAGTTAAAATTTCTGTTGTAGCCAAAACCATACAAGATGTCACACTATATAACTTACAGACCTACATTACGTGAAAGATAGTGCTTTGAACTGTTATGAAAAGTTAGTAACTACCAAGCTAACTAGAGCCAATGCGTGTCTACGGTGAACTGCAGGGTGAAGAGAAACAACATCCAACATCCTTTACCTTTGTCATGACTTCACAGCGGTACCGAAATCTCTACATCTCTATCAATGAACTTTAAGGAACATGCTAGCGCAGTAACATTAATGCTGCATCCCAACACTCGGTGTAACATACACAGGCTGAATGTGTGTCTGTGAGATGTAAGAAAAGCCAAACTGATGCCAGCACCATAAACAGGTGACAGTTTGTGTTCGATGTTGGTGATACAGTCATTTAATACATCCCACGCAGAACAAGCCGCAACACATTGGATATATTCGAGACATCGCCCAGCCCTAGATTGCACAACAGAGTAATAAACATGCTTCTGGCTGTGTTCAAAATGGCAAATTATCTACAACTGACATACTGATGGCATGTAGTAAGTGGTATGTGACAAACCAGTAATTTTGCAGCAGAGTATTGATATAACGAATATACTCCGTATCATGGCTTGTTCTGCGTGGGATGTAGTAAACGGCTATTGGGGCAGAGGTAGAGCAGGATGTCCACAAACCAGAGGGCTGGTGGTTCGATCCCTGGCTCTGACATTGAACTGGCTGCTCCGCTGGTGTGCAAGTGTGTGTGAATGGGCCAAGAACTTTGGGCGCCAACAAGATAGAAAGGCTTGGAAAAAAGTACACAAAACGCAGACAATAAAGTAGTTCTGCTCTATTCTATATTACAAATATCGAGTACCAAATGTCACGCAAAATGTTTAAGCTGCTGCCTTAAACAATGGCTCTCTGCCTCTCACAGACACATTTATTTGGACTGACTACTAGTGTATTTTACAGAGAGCGTTGCATTTTAGGTCATTTGTAGCATTCATGTTTCGAGGCTGGAGAGTGTTTCTAGGTTACCGAGTTCATTTAAGGCCATATAAAATGGTTCTTCAAAGTCTGTCGGCACTAAAAGTACGCCGTCCAGGAGCTGTTGTGTAAATTGTTTTTCTGCTGCAGTAAAGTGATGACACCTGAAAACAAGTTCACAACGTCTCTAGACATCTTCACTCCAGAAATAATACAGATCAATGATGGTGAAGGATGGAGTGAGAAGTGCAAACTATCAGAGTAAGAAGACTGGCTGCAGTGAGTGTGAGTTTCCACAGTTGTGTACAATATTTTTTTAAAAGGAAAATGCAAATTAATTGTCAGTGTGTACAATTGTGTAATCGCAAAAGGCTGCAATTTAAAGTGTATGGTAACATTTCAGATTCAGTGACACTGAGCAGAGAGAGGTACTATGGAAAACGAGCAAAATTAATGATTTTTATAATGGTTCGCGTGCGTGTATTTGAGTTAGGAAAAAAGGCACATTTCAAAATGGTCAGTAATGTGTGCATTCTCCTCAATAACCAATCAAGTAGACTCACATCACAAATTCCAATACTGACAACAATAATCACAAGGACTTTTTCACCAAATCGTGCAGCCCTGATCTAAATGCACATGTTGTAGGTCCTGGTGGGTCTTGAAGTGCAGCAGCTTGCCTCTCCTCCTCATGCAGTTTATCACAAACATGGCTCGGGTCTACGTACGGTTAGCTTGTTAGTAACTAGTTCATTAAAGCAGCGGAGAGCATGCCAGACGGGAAACTATTTGCCATTTAACTTTCAAATGCATTTTCAGAACAAGAAGGCCTGCCATTTTACTTTCACACTGAGCATTTTGTTTCATATTTTAACCTGTAGCCCAAGTGCATTATTGAAAGCACTTTCTTTCATATACTGTAGGTCTGTAAGTTATTTATGATGCTATATTCATTCGCCATATATTTCAACCTTTTTGTCTGTGTTTTTTGTGACATCTTGTATGGCTTATGGCTTAAACAGAAAAAGAAAAACATCAACATATATACCTATATATTGTACCCACCCCTAATTTGCTGTATGCTAAAGAAATGTGGATGGACTTTCAGTTTCTATTTTTTCCAAATATGGCTGCCTATATGTTTTCTATTCAATACAACTCAGTATCTACTAACTACATTCCTTGAAGAGCTTAACAACTCTATGTGAGTCACGTTTTTACCACGAAGACACATTTCAGTGCCTTGGCTAATAAATCTATTCTTGAAAACAGATTTCACAAACACAAAGAAAATGCATTTTTCTTCTGATCATCATGCCAACACAGCAACGCAGACTGTCTGTACTGTGAGGGTCTCTCTGTCTCCCTCACCTCTGACAGCGCACCATAAAATAGTGTGAAGTTAACATTCCAGATTAGTGTCTACTGGGGCAAGTAGCCTAGAACTACTTTTGCCAGTAATAGATATACACTCTTCATGTTAGTGCAGTTTGATAATGTAACAACATAAAGCTGTGCAGTAGCAAAAGCTGCACATGCACTTTCTTCCTTTTTATACCCCCAGCCCACAATGTCATTGTCCGTCCCAATGTTTCACTGAAAGAATTGTCACATGCCAATTTAATAGACATCACCCAACCCCAGACTACAGTGAACCCTTTTAACAAACCTGCTGATGACGTAACTTGTAACATGGTACCATTTTCTTGGCACACCTATCCGTAAATGATAGCACTGTTGAAAAGCAGGAGGTCCACCATCTTCTGCCCGAGTACTGTTCTTCCAGTTTACTCATAAATGATGGATGGATAGATGAACTGTGTGACTCACCACGCGAGCTGCTCTCTCCTGAGATTCACATTTTCTGCAGAACCATGGACCAGTGGGCACCTGCACGATGCCATAACAAGCTGCAAGGAAAACGAAAGGATTAGCAGGGTAATGACAGAGAGTCAGTCATTAAAACCACTACAACTGTATTTTATTCCCCAGAAGGCATTCACACAATGATAAAGAAACCACAGTGACACGCAGCTACACACGACAAACCTGACGACACCTGATAACAAATACCACACCCTCTCTACTTCACTATTTTACCAGTGCCTGAAGGAAAAACTAACAGTTATAGTGGTATGAATGTAGAGCTGAGCGGTGCTTAGATCTGACAGACTGCTGCTGTTTTAGCATCACTCTACAGATGGTTTGCCTGCACTACAAAATATTTTAAGCTCCTGGGACAACGGTAGAGTCACTGATTATGCATTGATAATTTATGCCGGCTTCTACAGGCATTAGTGATGTGTTTGAGGACTGTGTGAATACAGTCTCTTTTTGTATGGGGTAAAAAACTGGGCAACATTAACATAAACTAATATTTACTTGCATGCACACAGGAATGTCAATGTGTAAAAATAATAAGAAATATTAATCAGCTAAATTTCAGGCTTATATTATGAAAACGGCCACGTTGACAGGCGGTCGTGACTTGGTGCGGTTCTGTTCAACGGGATGCCCGCCAGGACCCGGTCATTTAAATTTCAATTCACACGCTGTCATGTTCTAACCTGATTTCACTGATATTAACAAGGCGCAGACATTAACTTGCAGTGCAGGCGGCACTACCCTAAATAGCCTACCTCGTCACATTTTCAGATTATCTCTGATCTGACCAGAGCTCATAATCCAATGGAATAAACAGCTATAATCCAGATTCCTGAGAAAACCCTGTCCAAAAAACACCCCTTAGGGTACTGAGTTCAAATGAAGAAACCGGTGGCCAGACATACAGACACAACATCAAGTGCCAGTCGGTTAATATATTTTGCATACCTAATGTACATTAATATTTGGCACTTCTCCATAAAATCTCTCAGACTGCAGGTTGCCATGATAACTGGTGCCAAAATCAGTATGTGACGAAAGCTTTGTTATTTTAAGTTCCTTCCTGTGATTCAAAGAGGAGCTAATATACACAAGAGACATGTTTTTATTCGGCATTAATTAGTCAACATATGTGGGAGACTGTGCTTGATCCCTTAAGCATATTGTATTCTGGATACAAGGCAGGCAGTCTTAGCTTTACAATAAATTACTTCTAAACATGTGTTGCGCATGAACATTCGTGCTGGAAAACAGAAAAACTATTTTTAAACACAGTTTTTGTGTGTTCTTTGTTGTCACTTGTTCCTCAGCTCAACAGAGATGGAGAAGCTACACGGCTGAAAAACTGAAACTACAGTCGCGCAGAAAACGAACAACAATTAAATGACGAAATTATTGGAAAGCTAAGTGTTCCACTGACATCAATATTATGCCTGTTTTTCAGTGATATAAATAGCATGAACATTGGAGACTTGCCCAGCCTCAGTGAGGTTGATTGATTTTTTATTACTAAGCTCTTTGTAAATTCCATCACTGACACGCAACAAACAAATACCACTGTACTAACAGATATCCAGATTGATTCATTATAAAAGAAATGCTACAACAGTCCTTTGATCCCTGAAAAACCAGGCCTGCTTCGGGAAGTGACTATGTAACAAATGATTTATGTGCTGATGAAGACGTTTTAGCAGTGCTTCAACATATCCATAATGAGATACATTAATAATAGAATACTAACAGCACAGAAACACTAGAATAAGATCTTCAGCAGCTAAACTAATTGACAAAATAATGTTACTACATATAATCCTAAACAGCGTTGCAATGCTGATGCAAAATAAAACACTGCAAATATTCAATTTAATGTCAAATTTCAAGACCAATCTGGATAGATTAGTGTAACAAGGATAGACTAATCTATCCTTGAACTTCGTAGCACCAAGCCAAGATTAAACATTTTTAACTTTTACTGTTACATTTTACGGCTGCACACATAAACACACACACTTCTGTCAGACGGGGCTATCTAACAACTCTAACAAAGTGATTACAGGTGCAAATATACTGACATCACATGACTAGACTGTTTAAATGACACTGTCACCAATGAACCTGGGTAAGCACCGTCTTGACAGCACTGCATCTCAGCCAATGTGCTGGAAGCCAACAAAGTTATCAAGAGGAACACATTTTGCTGTTAAAGCTATGCCACATTTCCTGCCCCAAACGTGGAGTTGTAACACCTTGCCATCTCAGTTCAATGTTATTTTGACTGTTAGCTTGCGACCTGGGGGGCTACACCTAATATTATAAAGGTGTAGCCCCCTTTATTGTATATAATAAAGTCCCTGATTCGATACTTAGGAGTAAGTTAGCACGTTTTAACGAGAATCCCCGTCTCTGCAACCAACATGACAGTTTCTCAATGGGATAGCTTATAAAAGATTGCTAAGTCTGCATAAAGCAGGTCGTGTTTACCATCCACAGCCAACCAAACAGACTGGGTTAATACGGAGCACACGCTGTGGACTGTCCTGCTGCATGGATTGAGCCTGACCTCAGCCTGGCCTTGGTGAGGGCAGGCGGAGGAGGAGGCTCCACACACAGCGCTCCATAACCTTGCAACAAGACAACGCTAACTAGCCCGTAGGCTAACTGCTAACTCTTAGCCGCTGCTAACAGCTTACCTTGATGCACGGCTACGTTGCAGCCATGTCCGTCGCAGTAAACTAATGGGTTTTCTGCCCAGCCTCTCTCGTCAGAACAAACACAGCAACCACCGATCATCTCCTTCATGTTACTCGTCGAGAACTCGTCGTCCGCCGCCAGACAACGCTCGCCGGAGACCATCTACGAAGAAAGCGGACATGCGGAGGAATACGACATGAAGATGAACCGAAACCTTGGCTGAAGACGCCCCTCTTTCCACTGCTACGCCGCTTTAAGTCCCACTCGGTCGAAATGTCATGTTTTAAACGTGTTTACGTCCCTTTTCGACACAGTATTTTTTCACCAAAACATCCACTTCACAGCGCTACGGTGAGGAGAAGAGGGGGGACGTCGTAGAGAACAGGAAATGCGTAAAGACGTAAGGCGCGTATGTGTACGTGCGCCCGGGCAGGAAGTAAAAGACAGAAACGATTGGTTCCCCGGAGTGCGACGTTCCATTTTGGTTCCACATGGCCGAGTTGCTTTGAAACTTTGTAGTTTTCTGTCAACACTGTAGTAGCATGGAGCTGGACAGAGATGGTGCGTGATCCAATTTATCGAATGAGACCTGCCAAGTTCTGCTGCTTTTAAAAGTATTCCTTTCAGAAAACAGATGTGTTTGGACTTATTCCTGGCCGTGCAGAGACACCTTTAACAACTATTTAATGGTACATGGACATAAAATGAATAAAACAAACCCTGCAAAGACATAACATGTAGAGAAAATATAAGTATGTTGCCATATATTTTTGATTTGTTTCGTTTTTGA
>JAPQRN010000014.1:15630864-15642010 GCA_037367275.1 Coranthus polyacanthus | reverse complement strand
ACCAGCAATTCGCTCTATAAACAAATATTGCGTGGCCACCGTGGAGATGATCCAATTATGTTCTTTTAACAAAAATCTATAATAGTAACGCCTACATACGGAACATGCAGTTTGACGTAATGCCGAGGAAACATAGATGCCATTCAACATACAGTGAAGAGCATGTAAATTAATAAATAGGCTTAAAATCCTGGAGATGAGCATGGCCAGTCTTGAGTTTGGCCCCATTGCGCACAGCGCTGCCGGTGAGGAACGGGCCACAAGGGATTCACGTGTTTTATAGATAACAAAGACAGAACCTAACGCATGAAAAAATATGGCTCAGGGGCAAAACACAATAGCCAGTCAAACTGTCTTTGTAGGCCTCCGGTAATTCAGACAATTAGCATATAATACTATATAGGCACATTATTTGGACAGCGTTGTGGGTGGTGGCTTCAGACTACATTTCCTCTGCTTTCTAGATTATGTCCGCATCTGTCGGTGTGTGTATGAGTGTGTGAGCGCATCTGTTTGTGTGTGTGTGTGTGTGTGTGTGTGCGTCGATAAGGTTGGCGCGCGCGTTCAGATCACGTCTTCCTCGCGTGTAGGTGTGTGTGTGTGTGTGTGTGTACATGCCTGCGCGCACATGCACGCTTTTTCGGTAAAAATCGCGAGTCGTGTGCAGAATGTGCACATGCGCGCAGAAAAAAATATTGTAGGCTAAAAAAAAATTGGCTATGCATGACATCAGCCACATAAACGCTAAATGTCTAACATACAACTATATCATGTTCAATAATGCTGCCCCCCTTTTGTGATTGGGACTTGTTGATAGTAACTCATGCAAATATCAGTTCATGAACATATTGTCCACAATGCTTTTATTATAAATATACTTCATAGTGTCCCTCCAAAATATCCCGTTGATATTTATTTTTAACAGGAGATTAATATATTTTTTCAAATCCATTCATGGTGAATAAAGCTTTAATCTAAACTGATACCCTAAAATGAAATCTTGTGGGAAAAGCAGCCCTGACTCTGCATTTTTTGCCTGTCCAATCACTGTTCCTATTGTTTTACCGGGGTGAAAAGAAGGCTACAGTTCAACAGGGATTTTCCAAATGAGCATGACGCTACATATGAATACAAGTTCAACTATGAGAGTAGAGTCATTTTAATATTTTAATAAACTCTAACAAACGCATGCGTAAATACATATAAATAGTGCTACACCCTCCATGTTTCAGTTTGCTTTACACACACAAACACACACACGCAGCAAATGCTGCAACTGATGTAAATCCAAGAACAGAAAACATAAAAATGCCGATGAATTTATTACGGTATAGGCAGACAACTGAGTATAGGGCTGTATGCAGTGTGAACAAATATTGTACGATAAGTAGGTCAGGTCTATAGGCTACCAGCGAGGAAAAAAATCATATGGAGGAAAAGCTAGAGCCAACAAAAGCAGATGAGTTGAGCCTTGGTCAGGGCAGTAGCCTAAACGTGGAAAAGCAGCTCCCCAAGTGTAAAAACCAAATGTTTTTGTTTAAGCTGCAGCGCCTTCACAAAAAAAAATGAAACCGTCTAAAAAGCCGGAATGTGGAGTCATTTTACCAGCATACAATCGATTGCATAGAAACCGCATGCATTTTGATGTGGACTGAAAGGGAATAGCACAATACATTCCAGTCTTATCATGACACTTTGCAGATTTAGGCGACCCACAATGATTATACACGTACTATGGACGGAGTGGCTTTATTCGGCTATTGAAATATGAACTTGTCATAACTGCGTTATTTACTCAAACAGCGGAGGCTGTGGGCACAATTGTTAACTATTGTAGTGGTAGGGTGGGGAGGGGGTGGGGATGGAATATCCATTTTTATTGCATCACCTGTCAGCAGCGTCCAATGGGCGTCGTCTGTGAGGGCATTAATTGATGAAGGTGTCTCCAGACTGGCGCACCTCCCCTCTCTGTCATTTTATTTGTGGCTCAACCAGCAGCCAGAATAGCAGCTGCATTTTAGCTCTTATTCTGTTTCTCTCTCTGTCTCTGACTCTCTCTCTCTCTCTCCCTCTCTCTCTCCCTCCCCTCCACCCTCACAACTCCCTCTCCTTCTCTCTCTCTCTCTCTCTCTCTCTCTCTCTCTCTCTTCTCGTTATTTTATCCCTCTGGCTGAAGCAGTGGTGTACACCTACCCCTCGTCCTGCTGCCGTCCAGAGGGGAGTGGAGCCGGCAGAGGCAGGTAGCAGCAGCCCCGGCTTGGTGGACGCATCCGTCGCATTCCTCCACCATGCCGGACCGGGGCAAGAGGCGACGAGTGGATGCTGTCTGCTCATTCAACCTATTAGACACCGGCAGCTCCATTTAACTCTGCATGTCAAAGTTTGCAGTTTCATGACGCAGCAGCAGCAGTGTGGATGGCTTAAAGGTACGAGCAGGATGTCTTGAGCTCGCGACCCCATGCCAGTAAATGGTATATCCATAATATACTGAGTGGCTACATGGATTAATACATTAGATTAAATACATAAAACATGGGAGACCTGGAGTGTGGCTTTGAGGAAATGCAAGGAGTGAGACTGGGATACCTGCTCATCAAAGGCAAGCAAATGTTTGCTTTGTCTCAGGTCTTCACCGACCTTCTGAAGAACATTCCTCGGACCACCGTGCACAAGCGCATGGACCATCTGAAGGTGAAAAAGCACCACTGCGACCTGGAGGAGCTGAGGAAGCTCAAAGCAATAAACTCTATAGCTTTCCATGCCGCTAAATGCACACTCATATCGAGGGAGGACGTGGAGGCTCTGTATATCTCCTGCAAAACCGAGCGGGTGTTGAAGTCCAACAAAAGGAAAGCGAAAGCGGTGTGTTCCCCCGAGGATGAGGATGCGTCCGCGGGGATCCTCCGTGCCGACACCGAGCTGTGGAAGGAAAAAGTTTGGTTTAGTTTGCACGGTGTCCCGGAAACGCTCACACTTCACAACAAACCGGGCAGGAGGAAAGAGCTGACTCCTTGCCTTACCGACTCCAAACTACCTCAATTTTACCACAAATCGAACGGGCGGGATTATCGTTCAGCGACTAAGTCCAGTCACAAACACTTCAAAAACTATGAAACAGCTAAAATAACAGGGAACCGTGTTACTTTGAGCCAAAGGCACTCGTTTTTCCGGAGCGCGGTGAGCCGGCAGCCGGTGGTGCTTCAGTCCGCCATAGCTGCTCAGTCCAGGCTCTCGCGCTCAGCCGGCGACCTACTTCACAAAAGGAAGAGGAGG
Source organism: Coranthus polyacanthus (assembly GCA_037367275.1). Lineage (NCBI taxonomy): Eukaryota > Metazoa > Chordata > Actinopteri > Kurtiformes > Apogonidae > Coranthus > Coranthus polyacanthus. Next base: position 15,638,737 of record JAPQRN010000014.1, on the reverse strand, counting down.
CGCGAGGGGGGCGGCGGCAGAGACAGCGCGAGGCACTCCTGGAGCAGAAGCAGACACGCGCACCACCACTTACCACCGGTGCTGCTTGTGCAACCCAAATCATCCGGCAGTCACGGAACTTCTTTCGGTGCTTTTCACCTAAGTCCGGATTTCTACCTTGACCCAAGACCTCACCATCACCACCAACATCACCATCACCACCACCACCATCACCACCACGAGCCGAGTTTCCCGGAGAGCTACAGCAGCGACACAGAGTCCAGCACCTACTCCGACCGGGCGTACCACGACTCGGACTTTGGGTCGGGTCTCTCGACCACCAGCAACTCTGGGAGCTCGGAGGAGGAAGAGGAGGGAGAGGACGAAGATGACACTCAGTCGGAGAGTTCAGAGGTCAGCTCAGATGAAGAGGAGAGTTCTTCTCAGTCCGACTCCAGCTCGGTTTCGAGCCGCGTCTCTGTTCAGAGTATTCGGTTCAGGCGGGCCCGGGTCGGTTCTCTCGCCAAAACTCTCAGCAGCACTTCAAAAGCACCTTTACTCCTGCAGCCCACGTTTCACTACAACAACCAGCAGCAGCAAGAGAAACAGCACAGGACACTGTGCCATGTTGTCACTGCACAGACAGGAGACAGCAGACAGGAGAAACGTCAAAAATGTGAATTTACGTGCAGTGGATCTAGAAGGGACTCGGGACCCTTACAGCCACCAAAATTCAACCCAAGTGTTGTGGGGGAGAGCTTTTTCACTGAGTCCAAAAGGGAAAGGGCGTCTGAGGCTGATCCAAGCAGGGCTGACCCTGTGGATGAGCCGGGCCCTTATTCACCGGGGCCCAACCAGAGTAAGGCCTTTCACCCCTCACGCAGGGCACCGGGACATCCCACCAAGTACCTCCCGGCTCTGAGTGCACAGTGTGATCAGGACAAAGACGCCAAGGTCCCCAAAAATAATGACAAAAGGGAGGCGAAAGCCACTAGTGTAAAACTGCCCAGTCCACTGAAAAAAATAAAGACTGAGGCTGAGGAGCCGTCTGTGACCGCTGCCCCCCACCCGGACAGCAGCAGGACAACCAGGACACCACCATTTAACCTCCACAATGTGAAAATTAAAGTGGAGGAAAGCTGTGATGAATATGAATACCAGAGCCAGGCCACTGTAGTCAGATGTAAAGGCGATAAGGCAGAGAACAGTAATGACCAGTATCCCAGCGGAACCATCAAACAAGGGGACTTTTTTAACAGCGGGATTAAAGTCACCGAGAAGAGCCCCGATGTGGCTCCCAAGTCCCCCTCCTCTGGTCCTCAGGAATGCAGGAGCACCCTGGACACCCCGTGCATGGAGGAGGGGGAACAGAGGAACAAAAACTACAGGGCTCCGGTGCTGGGGAAGAAACCCCGAGTTTCCAGGACGAAAACAAAACAAAACGTGGTCAGGGCCAACAAGGCTGCCTCCTCCTCCTCCTCCTCTTCTTCTTCTTCTCGTTCTGCGGGCTGCGAGGATGCACACGCGGAGGATTTACCGAGTAGACGCAAACGCAGCAACGCGAGCACTGTAGCATCGCCTGCGAAAATGCCTTTCCGCCTGATGGCAAATTTCCCATCCCCGCCGTCGCTGGTTGTTGGCAGCGACGGGGATTTGTGTCCTGCTTACTCCCTGAACTCGCTGAGGGGCCGCGGGCCTCCCCCTCCGTCCCACCCCGTGTGGAGGTGGCAGCCCGGCGGCCAGATTCTCCCTCCCCCACACGCTCAGAGAACTAGGAAATACTGAGCTGTTTTTACAGCAAAAAAACAAAAGCCACCACCGTGTCCATCTCCAACCTAATCGTAGCCCGAGTCTTAACACGCGCGCACCAAAAAGGCTCGCAACTTTGTCGGTTTTTACTATGATTTTCCCTTTTTTTTTCTGTGAATGGATTTACATTCCGCTTTGTTTAGAAGTTTGATCGAGGAAAACCCACAACATCCCCCTTTGGAGCCTCAGAAAACGCCCACAGGACTGTGAGACACTGCTCGTGGATTTCTGCTTAAAAAAAAAAATGTCTGTTTTTAAATAAGCTATCGATCCTAAGCAATATTTTTAGATTGATTATTATTTTTATTGTGTTTACTTGACTTTTCCTCTGAACTCGATTGTTTCTCCTTCGCTTTTAAATGCTCGACCTGTTGGATTGTATGGTGTCAGGGTTTCAGTGGTGTGTGCTTTGTCTGAAAGAGGAAGAAAGGGGTAAAAAAAAAAAAAAAAAAAAAATCACAGCATTCCTTGGGATGAGGCTACTCTTAATCTTGTTGGGGCTGATCGCAAGTTTGACTTGGTAAATCAAAAAAGGAGGAAAAAAAAAAATCAGGGTTTCCCATTTTGTGCCACTTGGTATATTTTATATATCAAAGCTGTGTTTTCTTTTATGACTGTCATGTTAAGCTTGGCCAGAATGACCAATGTGTCCCAGTGTTCCGTTCAGACAATAATTAAAATGGGTTTTATTATATGTTTGTCTATACATGCTCACAGTTAAGCCTTTATTAGATTTGACAGGAATTTATTCCTGGTGGTTGTGGGATTTTTTTTAGAGTGCTTCTGATCTGGCTTTCAGTCCTGTTTTTTTTTTTTTTTTTATTTCTGCGGAGTATTTCCTGGTTTGCAAATGTGTGACTGTGCACAGACGCAGGCCCAGACACAACACAGGCCTTATGTACAGACAATCAAACAAAAAAAGAATAAGGCTCAGATCTTCATAGCACGTTAGGTCTCACTTTAGACTCCATTCATGTCCCTCCTGGTTCCACTTGGCCACTGTTTTTTCCTCAGCACGTCAAACTTGTGCCAGGGTGAGTCTGCGTTTGTGTTTGGATCAGGAACGTTACTGGAGGAAAATGTAAAAACACTGAGATAATGACAATGTCCGAGATAGGATAACGGTGGGATATGATTCAAGAGTCACAGTGGGGAAAAAAAAAACAGCACCAAAACAGCGTGAAACACCTTCGAGCCCGGTGGCTACTCAGAAACAATGCAACAAAGCACAAGAGATAGGCTTAAATGCGTTGCACTTTGATACTGTTGGGGGTCTTGTTTCAGCTTTAGGGTTTTCTGACTAGTCTGTGAAATGATGTCTGAGATACGCTTATTTAAAAAAAAAAAAAAAACACTAAAGGTGAGATGCAGAGCCCAGTCTGGATTCATTTGACTGTTGTTAGAATATTTAGGAATCACTCACATGTTAGCCTTAAACCACGCCATGACAAAGGGTGATTTCCTGACTTCCTACAACTTAAAAATACACTCATTTTCTTAAAGCCACTGTTTTTTTTTTTTATTGTTCTGGTTTAAAGCCAATTGTCTCGATATGGGCTGTAAAAAAACGTCATTTTCTTAAACTGGGCATCTACATCTTTCAGACACCGGAAATACAATCAGTTTTGTGTTGATGTTTTATTTGTCAAATGCATCACCACCTCACCATTCTTAATATAGCCTTTAAATATGGCCGCTCAGTTGAATGTAGTACCCCAGACCTGTTTCACTTAGCCCCTACGTTTAGTACCCAAACTTCAACACAGCAGCGCGCATTTAAAGCGGAATAAATCAAGTGGTTCGGTTCGGTACACGTAGGTATTTTTGAAGTAAAAGTGTACATGTATTAATGGCAGGCCAGGACGCGCTCTGCTAATTGGCAGGCTTTTCTGTCTGCGACAAAGAGAGGCCCAGCTTATGGCGAGCCAGATCACAACAAACCCAAAGCCCGTGAATGATGTCAGCCTCCTCGTAAGCACAGCAAAGGGCGCATTCATTGAAAGGATTGTAGAAACTATTTAATGGGTGATTGTAAAAAAAAAAAAAAAAAAAAAAAATCTACAAAAATCTACGTCTAAATAAGAGTGGGGACATATGGTTGAAGTTTAGCCATGCCAACACGATGGGCCGTGTTTCTGAGGCTGTAGCAACAATTCAAACTTGAACTTTTATTCTCGCCTGTAAACTGGTTATTTTTTTTTTATTTTAAGTTTTTTTTTTGAAGCTATGACACGATCTGGTGTATGTGCAGGCTGGCAGTAAAACGGAGGGGGTTGCACGGGGTTGAGGTGGTGGGTGGGTGGGTGTGTGTGTGGGGGGGAGTTTGCTGTGTTGCAAGAGTGAAGCTTTCAACCTTTAATCCGCATGTCAAAAGCATAGGCTGCTCGGCATAGGAAGAAGAGGAATAGCCTGCGCCCAAAGCTGCGGGTTTTGCCCCCCTGACGCACCAGCCTATTCTCACGCAGGACTCACAATGCACGGCTGAGGGACGGAGATGGTGGTAATGGCCTGTTGGGAGGGCCTTTCCACCGTTAAGACAAATAGCTCTCTGACAGTGACGCTATCAATGTAAACAATTGCATCGCGCAGCAGCTAGAGGCTGCGTGCACTCACCCCCCCCCTCCTCCTCCTCACCCCCACGTCCCTGCCCTCCTCATTCACTCATTTACTTCGCTTTTTTGATACAATACTTGAGGTCAGGTTTTTTGACATGGAATTTGAAGTCACTGGTTGTTTATATGAAACTGAATATTTATTTTTGTGAATTTTTTCTGGGGTTTCTTGTATATTGATTTTTTTTTTTTTTTTTTTTTTTGTGAACATATATATAGGACAACTGCACTCGTAATGGAAACTTGAACGGTGGATTTCTGAAGCACTTTCCCTTTCTTTTCTTTTTTTTTTTTTTTTTTTTAATTATGAAGCATTCATTAAACGCGACTGAGTGTAATTATCAGAGTGTGTGTCGTTGTTTTGACAGGGACTTTAAAAATCATAATGGAGAAAGTGGCATGAAACATACTGAAAGAAGTAGGCTACACTTTTTTTTTTTTTACGAGGGTTTTCCCTTTTTTCTTTTTTTAAATCTTTTATTTTGGGGATGCAGCTGGTTTTTATCTTTGATTAAGAGTTTTCATCCGCTCCTTGGCATGTCTTGCCCTCCTCTGTCATAAAATATCCTCACCCTTACAGTTCAGCAAATAACTGAGCAGTTTCATAAATGTTTCAACGCGTTTAAGGAAAATTAGACATATCCAGTGTTCAATTAAATAAAAGATACGTGTTGTGTCCTGGGGCAAAGAGGTTTCAGATTTAAAAGGAAAGAGACCTCACATCTACAATAGTAGTGATCCACAATCCTGACAGTTTAAAGTAGCATAACAATAGAGCTAATCATGACAATACCCCTCAAAGAAGTCAACATATCTCCTGTTTGGCTAAAGTATGATAAGGAGGGGGTCCTGGTGTGTTTGGTGGGTGTGGGAGGAAGAAATGGTAGGCCTGCGGAGCCTGCAATAATATGAGGCAAACCGCAGACATTTACGCATACAGTATTTCCACTGCGCATGAGGTCTTGCGAGCCTACTTGGTTTAATCCGTGAGGTAGGGAGAAACCTCAGTGAGCTGGCCTAAACAACACTCCTGCAGGGACGAGGGAACCTCTGAGCAACTTATAAAACAAACAAGCGTGTATTTGCAGGAAGCATGCGCGCAAAGACGGCCAGCGTGTCTAAACAATTATTGTTCCTGCGATAAACGTCTAAGAGTTATGGTCCCACAGCAGTGCTTCAAATCTGTACTTGAATAGCCTATTATAGAAAACCGAGAGTGTAGTACAGAAATACAAAAAGCCCAAGCACTAACAGCAAGCAGCAACGCCATACTGCAGGTAAATTCGGTGTTGGACAAGTAAAACTCAGCCAAAGGCTTATGCGACTTTCAGAGTAATACGTAATACGGACCATGCAACTTTCTAAGAGGTGTTGACCAGACTTGCCCTCTGTTCAATCTGCCATGTTTGACGTGATGTTTCGCTGATTAATGGGACTCTACGTTATGGTCCAGGCCAAAGCCCAGGGGTTGATAAGGGGAGCCGGGACTGGCAGGCTGTCTGGCCCCGGCATGACTGCTGGAGCCTGGAGGGGCCGTACTGGGAGCAGAGACAAGCCATTATGCTGCTGCTGGCGTTTCAGGGTTAAATTCCAGTGCGGATTGGGAACCAACAGACTGTAACTTCTATAGAATAGCAATAGAAAGGATAATGTGAAAAAATGATCGAATTAGCTTCACGAGAATTTGGGTTTAATGAAAACAATATTTTGTAAAGACGTCGACCTATTGCAGGCGCTCTTCAAAATTATGTTTATCTCTCAGGGGCAGTTTTGAAAGCGAAGTTCTGGGTAATGCTGACAGACACATGCCGCGTTAGGGTCAGCACTTTGCATTGATCTTTGAGACAATTAAATACACGGAGGCCGATAAAAGCTGTCAGGGCGTTTTTATGCTTAATCTCTCAACTGTAAAGTATTTGCCTGTCACTCGCCCCTTCGCATAAGGTCACTCACAAGTTCATAATATTTTGGTTTCAAATATTAATAATGAAAACAAATAGGGTATTTGACTGTTAAAAAGCCACTCGGGGCGAATGTATTGAGGATGTGTGAGAATGTGTGCCTTTTGCGCAGGATTGTACGCAACAATTAGCTACTTTTTTATTACTTTGGGTGTTTTTTCTCTCTCTTTTTCCTTCCTCTCTGCCTTTCCTCCTGTCACCGTGTGTGTGTGTGTGTGTGTCTGCATACATTTGTGACCTGTGCTTTTGTGAAAACGACAGAGTATCGAAGAGCAGAACAGCCCCTGAAACTGCTCCGTAAGATGCGACGCTTCTGTCGGTGCCACGAGTCTAGCACCGACAGAAGTCCACCCTAAAAAATGACCAACTTTGTATCAGGTTTAGTTTATGAGTTAAGTCAGCTCCATGACGCGCACGCTTCACCCGGAAGCTGCTGCTGCTGCTGCTTGAAATACCGTAAAATCCATCATTAAAATATAAGATTCTGGAAAAAAAACTGCAGCACAAACAGCAATAACATTCCGTATTTATCTAAATAAAGTGCCCATGTGCTGAAAGGACTTTGATAACAGATTTGTCTTATTTCCCTACTTTTACGATGCGTTTAAAGACTTACATAAAGTAAGACACAGGCCTACTGAGTGGCAGGAGGCTATAATGAAGTAGCTTTAGAAACTGGACTTCTTGTTTGTGCTTCTGTCAACACTCAAGCACCCTGCAACAAACTGGCAGTGCGTGCGTAAATGTAACGTGAGGTGCTTGTTTGACGACGCACAAAGGATGCCACGAATCTAGTGTCATTGATCCTATTTCTTGAGACTAATACGAATGAAATACTTTTACTTGCTGTACAATTTGTAAGGGGAGATTCTAAGTGTGTGTGTGGGTCTGATTTAAAAGTGTGCAGAGCTTCTCCTGAAGGCGAACTAAACTGTTCTCCATCAAGAGAAGCCTCCATCCAAGCCTCCCCTGAGTCACCTTTTTAGTCTTTAACGTGACCTTATACAAGCCACATCTGAGTCCAACACAGTGGATTAAATGGACAATAAAATTCAATCTTTTCCCTCCTACTCTCGCTTCTTGTTTGGCCCTTTCACGCGGTTGTAGGATACAGACTGTTACACGGAGCTCCACTGTTTAGTCACTGACAAACAAAAAACACTTATCTTTTTTTTTTTTTTTGCTGGTTTTCATTTGTGTCAAATATAGCCCACTTTGCATTGTAATCACCTTCACGCTTTTCTATTAACAGCCATGTGTCCGTGTTATTCTTCCATCCCCTCGATATGTTTCAAAGTCCGAGATCTCCGTTAATTAAAAATGAGGAGAGCAAAGGTCAGCGCCTCATAACATTAAAATATTCATGCAATCATCCAGCCATTACGTAAGACCGCAATGATGTGAGCATAAGTGGGGTTTTAATCGGGGGTTTTTTTGTGTGTTGGAGTTTACAAAGTGTGCTTACATTACCCTAAATTCATTCAAATTCCCAGTGAAGCCGTTTTAATGTAT
>JAPQRN010000014.1:15598602-15619156 GCA_037367275.1 Coranthus polyacanthus | reverse complement strand
GATGTTTAAATTATATGTTGAACCATAGTAATAACTATAATAACCCGGCGTTTAAAATATTGGGCATAATTGGTTTTTTTTTTTTTTTTTTTTTTTTTTAGAGCGCACAAATAATGAACGATACCGAGCGATTCACCAGAAGTTCATAAATGACAGATAAACCTGAGACTATCAAGCCATCCGTTTGCAGCTCGGACTTCTTTTTTTTATTTGGACTTGTTAACTTATTATTTCTGCTGCAATCTCATCCATCCGTGGTTCTTTTCACCTTTCTGTTCTCTCAAACGTTCTTCTCTTACAGTTTCAGCCACTGGAAACTCACAGATAATCACGTGAGCATCCATTAAAACCGAGGCCAGATCGGGCATTTTTTTTTAAATATTTTATCCGTGCTTTGGGTAATGCTGGGTCAAGCATATGGATGGGGACGTTTGCCTTTATGATACAATATTAGGCCTGGAAGTAGCTGAAAATGATGAACCTGTGAAATATGGTTGAAGGAAAGAAGAGAGCTTCAGATGTTTTAGGAAAATGACGACGAGGAGCTGAAACCAAAAGAACAAACAACTAAGTCAAACAGTCATTTTTCAGGTTTTTCGTTGAAGAAATCAAATTCCAATACTTTCTTTCTTTCTTTCTTTCTTTCTTTCTTTCTTTCTTTCTTTCTTTCTTTCTTTAACTCTTCTCTTTCTTCATCTACTCCTCTGGTAATGTTGTTGTGTTTCTGTTTTGGCAACATGATGCCAGCCTTTTCTTTTCTGTCCTCACTTCTGCCCCCCTAAAAAGATTTTTTTTTGGAGTACCACGAACATGACCCACTATACAATATCTTAAAAGTTGTACAATAATCGTGAGGTCACATGGGAAACACTGGAGCCTTCTTTAGCAATATCACATCACTTCCAAATTAATTATTCTAATGGTTTTTATTCCTCCATCAGAGGGAGTGCAGTTTGCAGATTTACTTTGCCCTATTTATTTTGTAAAATATTTCTTATGAAGCATCAGAAACACCTCGTTTGCCAAAGCACTGTTCTGAAAAGTCTATTGTAAAATAAATAAATGGATTAAAAAGACAAAGAGCTGGTGGTTTGTTCTTGTTTCTGGAAGTCGAGGTTTATTTGATTAAGTCAAATTATCGTGAAGATGAATGTGCTTTAATGTGTCATTTAATTGTAGAAGGTCTTGTTTATTTTAGACCATTCAAATAGAGGGGTGTGAAGATTAAATATTCCTCCTGAAAAGAAAATAATAATTTGTTTCGAAATGAAGAAGTTGCAGTTGTCATAATCACAACAGCCGGACGTGGAGGATTGGATCTATTTTTTTGGAGTTTTTTTTTAATTAAAATGTCTCAGCAGCTTTTTGTACAGATACACAGATGTGAACTCTGCTTGATGTCCGGTGGACAATAAAAAGGCGAGTCTTTAATCGGTGATTATCAACTAAAAAGTTTATTAAATTGACCTCATCTTCCGAAAAACCCACCTTCCAAACCACATTTCTTTTAAATTCTGTTGATGAGGTTTAATTCCAGACAGTTAAAAAATCACACTGTACCAGTTTATAGGCTGGTTTGTCTTCAGGTCAGATCAAATCCTTTACGCAATATCTTTTTTTCTTTTTTTTTTTTTCTTTTTTTTTCAATTTTGCTCCACCTCAAGCGACATCACAGCTACCGGAGTCAGCTGTACTGTTTTCTCTGGCGGACTCTGGATCCTCGGTAGGGGCGCAGACTGCAGTCGCTTACATAACGCTTCGCCTGCTTATTACGACTCTCCGTTACGCAGCACAACGGCGCTCGTCTAGCAGCTTCTTTTTTAAGATTTCGTTGACTTGAGCATTTGTTTATTGTGTCACCGCACGGACTCAATTAAAACAAAGCCCGCGCTTATCGAATTAAGCAGGTTATTTGAGCTCCTAATGGGCCTGCGGTGGGTTTTACGCACCGCCACGACTCCACTGGTAAATATTTATATTTAGGGTTTGGTCAGAGAAATGCTCTACAAAGTGTGATGCCGGCATCTCCAGGGGTCCTTTAAGTGGCTCCGGGGGTCCCGCAGCCATATAATTGAATTTAATGTGTTTTCAGGGTGAATGAATTCGTTTGGGCTGATCCAATTATTACATGTAACCTATGGAGGCGACAAATACGGCTCTGACTCTGACAGTGGTTTCGTTGCCATATGTACAGTTTATTTAACGTGAAATAAACAATCTATCCAACCATTCAGTTTTTAGAAATGACTGCGGATCTGTTTGATTGTTTTGCTGGTAAATACATGCTTACTTTGTGTTTTTGTGGTCTGAATGGGTCCAGGTACACCTGAGCGGAGACACGAAACGAAATCGCCCAAAATATGAGGGTATTCGTATAAAAAATGGACAGAGAAAATGTGTTTGATTCCCCCCGCTGTGCCTCTCTCTCTGGTACAGTCAGTGTGAGGGGATGGCGCGGTCTGACAGCGCCCCCTGCCGGTGCGCAAGAGGAGTGGGGAGTCCTCTTAAAGGGGATGTCTACAAAACCGGAAGAGGCTTTTAAGGTGGACCGGTAGAGTTAGCAGCGTAACGAGGAAGCTTTTTCACCAAAGGGCTCACAGGGCAAGTTGGATTCACTCGAATAACTCACCTTTTCCGCTGCGTTTTTCTCTTTTTCAGCCTGACAACTTATAACTGTTCTGCAAAAATGCGTGTTTTTGAAGACATGTGGTCTCGTGTCGGGGCTTAATTGGATGTCTTGAACCGAGTGCAAACATACCGATGCTGCTGGAGAGGTAATTCCTCTCATTTTGCAATTTCAAACAAAGTTTTTAAACATTTCCTTGAATTAAGCAAATACGCACCGACCCCTGCACAAGCAAATGTTGTTACGCACGCTCGAAGCTTAGTTGAGGAGTGTTTCACCCCGCTTGTATTTAGATTTAGAAAAATATTTTAAGATTAATAGTAAAAAAAAAAAAATGTTAAAATGAAGGGGAAAAAATCTGATTAAGATTCACATTTTGCAGAGCCTCCAATATACGCATCTTATGCTCAAGTTCGCTGGAAGAAAAAGGCTTCTTCACGCGTAAGGGTACATGATGCGGACTGGTGATGTTTTGGCAAAAAATACATTTTCCTCAATTATATCATAACATATTTTTAATTAGCAAAACAGGCTTTAAGACACGCACCAGCTCTCGTTTAAAGCAAGGATGGTGATGACAAAATGAAGATCACATTCTGGCCCTTAAGGACTCCAACCGACTCATGTTTTTTTTTTTTTTGTGTTTTGTTTGTTTGTTTTTTTGTATAATAGAGGGATCAATTCAGTATTTTTACACTGACATAACCCACGGTCTTGTACCAGAGAAAATAAATAATGAATCGACTGTATGTGAAATAGACGCAGGGGGGAGAAGACATGGAGGGCACGATGCCAGGTCACATCAGGCCAGTTCACTTCACCTTCACGAAATGCGTTAATATCAAGTGAATAAATAATTATGTAGATGTTTAATTTAAAAATATAAGAGGTGGAAAAAATAGCATAAAAAACACGTTCCACTTTTAAACGCGCGCTCTGTTTTTTCTTTTGTTCCATTTTGTCATTTTTGAGTATTTATTCCGCCTCGTACGGTGGTGTCGTTTTGTAAAGACTGTTCCTGAAATCCCAGTGGATAAGAGGCAGTGTATGTAGCCGTGGAAACTAATACGCAAAAAAAAAAAATATGTCCCCAGTAATGCTGCTAAAATATTGCGTGGCACTAAATCTCACACCCCGGTGACCTTTGTGAAAATAACAGAAGCTCGGCGTTTAAAAAGACAGGGTCGAGGAATAAAAATGGGATTCTTCATTGAGCAGCTTTACATTCTAGAAGTCTGACGCATCACCTCACAAACTGGAGGAAAAACGACCATCAAAAGTGAACTTTAAGCAACTTTCAGAAAACTACGGCCTCGAATCAAACGCGTATTTTCATTCATATTCAGCCGCAGCCGTCTGTGATATTTAATGGTTTACCTGTGATTGGATATTTTACTGTTCAGCGTCCTATCAGTATATTGTCCAGGTCGTTTCTCTTGTTTGATCCCCGTTTCAGTGAAACCTTCCCTCCTCTTTTCACACCCCTCATCTGCATACAGTCACCCCCTCTGTTCAGACGCCGCACACCTTGTATGCGCGCAACCTGCCTTCCTCTCATCTCCCTCCACTCCTTCCACTTTGACTCACACCATCAACACGTTTAGTCTTGTTTTCCCAGCAGATTTTCCTGAGGTTCGTTGCGGTTGCGGCCTTTGCCCGGAAACCTCACGGATCGGACATGTTCACTGGTTTTGTTTGTACCTTTATTGCGTGGCACTGGTTTTTCCTCCGCTCCTCTGCTGCGTTTTCTCCGCCAGGACGCGAGGATTCGCCGTGGTTCTTGGGATGCGTGGACGCCAGCAGCAAACTTTACGCACGCAGGGGCGCCGGTGACCTTGACCCGGTAACCTGTTCTGTTGGCTGCTTGGATGCAGGGTGAGAGCCAGAAACAGCAAAACAACGCGGTGAACCAGTAGAATTTCAACCAAGGCTTCTTTGAGTACTTGTACTAGGAAAAAAAAACCTTTAAAATACATAAAAGTAGATCCCTGTTATGACCAATGTTTATCATTGCCCGATGATTGTTATGATGGAACTAAATCAGTATATTTAGCATTCTAAAGCAGTTTTCTTTTTTTATAATAGGTTACCAGCATAAGGACATTTTTAGAAATGTATTATTTGTCAGTAATTATAACCTCCCACTTGGAAGCAATTAGATTTTTTTATAATTTATGTAAATACTGACTGGTTCTGGGGGAAGTTCATAATTTCCTACATTTTTTCATGCCATGAAAAAATTTTGAAGAAGAATCCAAGAGGCTATGATCTCTTTTTTTAACAAGAAAAAACCTACTAAGTTCACTTAGAAACACTGGCTGTGTTTTGACAAGTCTTTTCATTGTTCACAGCTAAAATAGTAACGCTAGGTTTAGGGACACCTCTTCTTAAAACATCAGTGCAATGAGTCATCGCGAAAGAAAATGTACTTTTTACAGCATTTCACAGTAATTCTATTCAACGGTATTACATGAACCTTCACTGTTTTCTGCTTAAGGTACCAGGTTGCTGCGTTGACCTTAGAGAGTTGTTACTGTGGCAACCAGGAGCTGCAGGATTTTCTATTCAGCGAGTGCTTCAACACATCAACAACAAAGGATGTTAAAAGACAAAGGTGAGACATTCTGCTGCTCAGCAGTGCAGTCACAGTTCAGTTTCAGTTGTTCTACAAATACATCTGTTACTGTCTCCTGCCACCTCATTCCATCTGAGTACAACTTTAAAATAATATACCCTCATGACTGACTCACCACTCATACACAAAGTTCATTCATTTCATTTCTTTTCTCTTTTCTTTTCTTTCCAGTGACCTGCACCTCCCCGTTGGAGGTGGACCGGGTAATCTGGCGCTGTACAGAACTTCAGGTCCATTTCTGCGCAGCATTAGTCTGTCCGTCTCTCCGAGCAGAGCGCAGGCTGGAAAACCTTTCGTTGTGCAAGTTTCAGGAAACCTGGCTGGACGTGTCAAGCAGCCCACAGGTCAGATGCTGTTTTTAAATATAACTCTTCAGCTTCACAATCACAATAATAATAACAATGATTATTACTTACTTTTTAAGCTAAATTATTATTATTATTATTATTATTATGAAGCCTTTTCAGTGGCTGCTTATTAATTTTTCAGACTGGTTTTTATTCCTATTCTTTGTATTAATATTATTAAAGGTTTAGTCAAGTAGCTAAAGAAAAGATAAAGCTGCAAAAATAGTCAAAGCCACATAATAGAAATAAATAATATTACATAATAACAAAAAAAAAAAACCAATGAAACCATATTAATGGTGTGTATGAGAATGGAAAGAAGTTTATTTCATTACTGTTATTATCTGCAGACCTTCAGTCTAAATTCATTCAGTTGTGCAATAAAAATGAATATGAATCTAAATATAATTCTAAAATATTGATCTTTCTTATCTAGAAAATGTTATATTGAATATTGTGAAAAATGTATGCGTTTTGTGTTCGGAGTTTCTATGTAGAGTAATCTATTTACTCACCAATAAAGATTTTTTTAATACTATTTATTATATTTATATTTTCTACATGTCTACAAGTTTTAAAAATGCTAAATATTATTAAAAGGCGTTCTCTGAGTCTAATGAGCTCCTCTGTGATTTTTAGGGATTTCGGCGCTGGGAGGGCAGGACCTCTCTTATGTCACCGTGGAGTTCATAGGAACGACCCCCAAAGGTCAAAGTTCATTCCACGTCAGCGTGCTGGACGACGGCTCCTTCGCTGCGTCATCTGACTGGAGTTTAGAAGCACCAGGAAAATATGAAATCAGTAAGTCAACACGAGCCAAATGATCCGTTCAAGAGCGACTAAATAATTAACTCATTAAGGAAAAATACAGACGTGTGTCTTCTTCTCTCGTTTTCTTTCTAGATGTCAGTGTCTCCAACATCCTCTCCACACTCTCCTCCACTCTTCACCTCTCCGTCTCGCCGGCCTCCCCAGACGGTTTGAGGATCTCGTTGCTTCGTGGCTCCCTCGGTGTCCCCCTCTGCGTGCCCCCCCTGCAGACGGACTCCCACGGTGAGGCCCTGAAGGCGGCGTTCCTGGGCGATCCTGTCACACTGCAGGCGAACATCAGCGCTGGATCTGCAGCAGAGTTCCACTGGTGGATTAGACGCAGGGAAAGAGAGGAAATCAAAGAAGACAGCAGGAATACAAAGACATGCCTCCTCCAACCTGAATGTCTGAGCAGCACTGTGGTATGTGTGACTACGTAAACTAAAATCGTTGGCATATCTGCACTGTCGTGTTCTTATTCTGAAAATGTTTTTCTAAATGAATCCAGAACTGGGTCTTTGAAATGGACGGAGTTCACGTGGTGTCAGTAAACGCCTCCGGTGCTTATGGATGGACACAGGAGACGATATATATAGTAAGTTCTCGGCTTTCATTCACTGTTAATGTTATTTTCATGTGGCTTTTTGACTGATTTAATATTTGTATTTTAATGACGAGGATAGAAAAGACAAAAATCTAGTTATAAATATCTATTTTTAAACCTTTGAAAACAAGTTACAAATACTGTATGTGCTTTCATTTGATTCACAACATGGGTCAAAAATGACAAAACTGAGTTTCTATTTTCTTTATCTTTTGCACTAAATTCATTTCATCGTGCAGTATTCCATTTATTCCTCAATGAACTTGTTTGTGATTATCACAAATCCCTATTTTAATTTTTCCTTTCTTCCTTAATTACTTTTTTGTTTTGTTTTTTTTAACCTATTCCCTTTTATTCATTAAATATCTTGTTTTTGATAACCACAAATCATTATTTTCATTTTTTCCTTTCTTTCTTTGTGAACAAACAGATTTTGTGCTTCTACATCAGGTTAAAATCAGTCTCAATCACTGTGAAAATGTTCTATTAACAAAATGCAATTATTAGAATTATTATTTTAGTATGTCTTTATTTTTTTTACGTGGGCCAGTAAACATTATGTAGTAATACAAATATATGTAAGATAGGAAACATTTAATTAATGATTTGTGGCAGTCAAAAACAAGATATTTAATGTGCATCAGGAATATTAATAGATGAAATATATTTATTTCAAAGATTGCAAAAAAAACACTTCATGCATGAAATAAAATCTGGATAATTTTTGACCCATAGCTTTATGTAGCTTGTGCATCAAACTGTTAGTAAAAACTAAATACATTTCAGAAACAGACAGGGATTGTAGTTTTTAGCAAACCTTACTCACTGTATTTTTGGGGACTATTTTCAGCTGCGGAGTGATGCTCTTTAGGTGTGTCGACGTGCGTTTATGGCTGCTGGATGTTTTATGTGTGATTGTCCGTGTGTGCACTTGCAGGTTGTCGTGCGTCCTGCTGTTTCTGATCTGACATTAAGTGTATCAAGAAATCAGCTGAGTGCAGGAGAGGTGGCGTGTGTGGATGTGGAGCTGTCCGACACTATGAATCACCTGCTTCTCCTCAACCTCACACTGAATGCTGAGCACGGCCACGAAGGAAAGGGCGCTGACAGGTGCTGTGTCGTGAGCGTGAGCACGACGGATCGTTTAATTAACACTGGCAACAAAAACATCACCGCGTGCAGTGATAAAGATGAGATTCACACGAGCGAAATCTACCAGGAAAATAATGATATTGACTGTAACATCAGCCGTCACTGCAATATCAAGCAGCACCCAAGTCAAAGTGGCACCAGTTCCCACCGGTTCATCCCTCTACACCTCCTCCACGCCTCGGACCCCTCCAGCTGCCGTCTACACCTCCACCTTCAGTACCGCCTCCCCTCCACTGCAGGACTCTATCAGCTCGCAGCATCAGTCCTCTCCACAGCCCATCCGTCATCAGTGCTGCTTTCTACTGTCCTGCCTCGAGCTCTCATGGTGTACGAGCGAATACGTGCCCTGAGGCCTTCTGGGAGCTGGAAATCGGAGGTTTCAACGCACGCCGAGTTCAGCCTCGAAGTTGTCAGCCACGGCAACCGCTTGGGGTCGAAGCTGGTTTGGACTTTAAATTTAGGCGATGCTATTGTGATAAACAAAACAACTGAAGAATGGAACATGAATGTGTCTCTTAAAGTAGCAGGGTGTTACAACGTGACAGTTGAGGCCTTCAATCCAATCAGCAGGGCCTCTTTTCACACACACATCCTCGCTCAACGTCCGGTTCAAGATCTGGTGTTGGATATACCAAGGGTCATCACAACAAATCAAATGTTTTCTGCTTTATTCTGCGTCCGAGGCGGGTCAAATGTGAGCGTTTCTCTGCTGATAAATGGCACGTTGCTGTACAGTGACAGCAGCTACACTACAGGAGAAGAAGCGCGGGTGGTTTTGCTTTTTCACCACACAGGAACAGTTGTGGCTGAGCTCCGAGCTGAGAATCGAGTGTCTTCTCAGAGAAAGAGCATGAGAGTGTGTGTAGAGAGGAAGAGGAAGCCGTCACCGCATGGTAGCGTTAATCCGACCTGGAAACCACCTACCAGTCAAAGTCCTGTTCACAACCAGGCTTATTATGGTCAGAGCAGTGCAAAACATTTAGACCGAAATCTTATATTCATTATTTGGTTTTCTTTTCTTATGTAATTGTAAGATTATTTTAAATCCATAAAAGTGTCCCTTTTCTTTTATTATTTGACACTTTAGAAACATTACTTCTAATGGTTTTGTTTGTAGAGCATTATTATTATTATTATTATTATTATTATTATTATAGTATAACTTTAAAATCTGTGTTGTAAGGATTACAATGAGACAATATCTGTTTTGTCCCTCAGTGGTGAGGATTCATTCTGCAAAGCAAGCTTATCCAACAAACACAGACATAACCCTCCTGGTTCTGACTGATGTATCAGACCCTGTGGAGTTCCTCTGGCATTTTGGAGACTCCAGCTCTGCCAGAACCACCTCCAGGACCATCACAAAAAGATACAAAACACCCGGCAGGTACAACACTACAGATACATAAAATATATAAATAAATACATCTCAGCCTCAATATGACTTTAGCAAATTTTGTATGTTTGCCTATAATACCCACCAATCAAATGTCTCTCCTCTTTGATGTAGGTATAATGTAACCGTAGTCATGTCTAGTGATCGGATGTCCATCACCTCTGAGGTTTTCCGTCTGGTCGTCCAGAGAGCAGTGAAGCTCAACCGGCTGGTCCACCAGGCCTCTGTCCTGCAGAACCACACAGTGACGATGAGTTGCCGGGTCAATGTAGGGACTGATGTTGAGTTTCTGTGGAGCTTTGGAGACGGATCATCGAAGCTGGGAATGAGCACGGAGCAACACGTCTTCTACAGGTGACCCAGAGCGTCGCACCATCGATCTGGACACAAAATGAATTTCTGGATGCTCAGGGATAATCAAATATACAGTAAATATAAAGTGAAACTGTTTTCTTAAGCGCCTTGTGATTTAATTCACATGTTCACAAATGAAAGAATGTGTTTTTTTCTCTGCAGAATGGGAGAGTTCAGAGTGGAGGTGAAGGTGTCTAACCTGGTCAGCTCTGCCTCTTTGAGTAGTCACATCTTTGTAGTGGACCAGCCATGCCAGCCTCCACCAGTCAAAAACATGGGGCCTCTCCGACTACAGGTACATTTTAAAGACTGGATGCGATATAAATCAAATCTATAGTTAAGTATAGCTGAAAACGTTCTCTCCTCTAGGTGCGAAGATACGAGGTTGTCCGTCTCGGGGTGACCTATGAGACTGAAGTTGACTGTGTCATATCAGGAGGCCTTTATTACTCCTGGACCTTGTATGACTCTGCAGGCCGAACCTTCCCTCTGCCTCTCGTCGACACACACAGACAGAGCCTCATACTGCCAAGCCATCGACTGCACCGTGACACATACACGGCCATAGCCAGGGTAAGTGACTGACGACAACTACCACACATGGAGAAGGCACGAGGAAACATCACTTTAAAATGATCAAATGGGACTCTTTAATTGGCAGTATGGGAGAGAATCACAGAGTAACCCACGATGTGATACTATCACAAAGTCTTAGCTTAGAGCACCGACTGCAACTTTCATGTCCACGTGTGCTATGGTCCCAAGAAGTAGTCACTAGTAAGTCAAATGACCTTCTTCATCTGCATTTTTGAATACAGATAGTGATATTTGGTGCCCGTGTACTGATAAGGAATCCCAAGAGGAAGTAATATATGAGAAGGACAAGGGGAGTCCTGGAACTGCCTGAATTGAATCAGTAGCTGATGTTGTTCTGCAGGTTCAGGTCGTCGGTAGTATCGTGTACAGCAACTACAGCGTGAGAGTGCAGGTGATGCCGAGCGCTCCGATAGCCAGCATTCACGGTGGAACCAACATCTTTATTAACAGCAGGAACACCACAATGGTCACCCTGGATGGGAAGAGGTCTTATGATCCTGACTTCCCCTTGAACCCAGTCAGGTACAGAAATCTAACCAACTTCAGTATCCTCTGAAGAAAGAAAAAAAAAAAAGATTCAAGTGTTTTTGGACGTTACATTAATAACGTTACCGATTTTCTCCTCTTAGTTTTTCCTGGACGTGCAAACCAGTCAGCTCCATCACCAGCTCCTGTTTTGACCAGCGCGTTCACACTTCGTCCCCCGTGCTCGCTTTTCCTGCGAGTTTCTTAAAACACAACTTTGACCAGTTCCGGCTGGCGCTCACCGTCCACAGTGGAGAGCGTTCGGCTTCATCAGAGTCCTTCCTCACAGTAAAATCTAACCTGATGGGGTGAGACATTAAAACGCTGTTGTCTATGTGTTGACTATGATCAAATGGAGTTTATGGAAAACAAACCGCTGATAAAACTTTAAAAATGTAAATGACTAAGCTTCAGCCAGTCCAATTTCCCTTTGAGAAGAGCTGCTTGGAAAATCAGCATGAATAGCTGCACCTTGATGGAACTTTTAACCCATTTCTTAATGTTTGTAATCCAGGAAAGTGTCAGTTTACTGCCCTCTGTGCCAGGGAGACCAGGTGAACTGGGATCAGTCTTTCTCTGTCAGTGCCTCTTGTGAAGACTGTGAGATTCCCCCAAAACACATCCAGTACTCCTGGAGACTGTACCTGGTCAATGCCTCATCCAAGCCCGTCATAGAAGGTAAAACACTCCTTTGTTTTTTTTATTTTCCGAATGATTTGTGAGTCACGTCTTTCGGTGTATATTCTTTGCTCTTCTGTTCTGTTTCAGTCCCATTTTGCTACACGGTGGATCTCGATGCTCCTTCTGCCATCATGGATAATCCTACAACTTCCGATGTGATTCCTGAGACGTCCACTCAGCATCCACGAGCTACAGATGCTACACAATACATCTCTCCAGTCCTTGCTGCTGCTCCTCCTCCCAAGATGCCCTGGAGACTACTGGAAAACGGTAAGTGACAACAGGAGAACATCAGACTTGGCTGGTGAGTACTGCAAAAGGAAGCAACTCCTTGCCACTAAACTTGACTTCTTCATTTACACAGGCTTCCTAGACCTTGAACCCTCCTCGGGCTCCTCCTCAGTCGATCGAGGAACAGTGGGGTCAGGTAAGACTGGGTTGCTGTAAACTGCAGTCACATTTCACAACCAAGCGGGGAAGGGTGATGATATGCAAGATGAAAGTTACTGTAAAATGTACGGTTTATGATTTATTTAACAGCTAACGCTCTGTATGTGCAGGAGAGGAACCCTTTCTACGTCTCCCAGGAGAGTCTGACTCCCCCGAGGCTCCATACCTCTCCTCTGGATACAGCAGTAACATCCTCTTTTCTGATTCATTCGGGCCCAGCGACACAACAGATTCTTCTGCTGACTGGGAGTTTCCTGTTTTGGAGAGCGGTGACTCGGGACGTCGACTTGGTGAGAGCTGAACTCTGACTTTACGTTTTGGTCTCGGGGTGACACCAGTAGATGATTTAAACAAAAAAAAAACAAAACTTCAACTTACAAGCAACCAACTGCGAATTCCTACCACGTAAAAGTCTGAAGTGATTCTAAAATTTCTTGTACTTGCGTTATCTTAATCTGTGCAGATTTTAACCATGTGATACCATTACACACAGATTCACATTATGATGATGTCCCCTTCCTGAGCGCAGAGGAGGGAGACTCAGGGGTCTCAGCAGGAAGACCCACAGGTAAATAAACACATGTATGTGTGCAGATCCAGTATCTCCAAATCAGTGCTGAATTGTTCTACCACACTGGACAAAGAAGCTCTTTCTTATTTTTCCTCATTGGACTTTAGTGCTTCTTCTATGTTGCATTAACATTTTTATGGAAAAATCTGCATTTTTATTCAATAGCTTCCGTGTCATTTAGTCCATAATTATGACATCTTATGAGATAGTGACTCGTAATTATAAGATCAGGTTTGTATTTTCTTCTTTTGTGATTGCAGTGTACAGTACTTCCAGCGTACATTAACTGCTGTGTGTTTCCAGGTGTGGAGGGTGAGCCCTTCAGTCCAGCAGATGGCTCAGAGTTTGATCCTGTGTTACGTGGAGATGAGGGGAGTAATCTGGTGGAATCACAGCCTCTTGTGATGATCCAAGAGCCCACTTTACTAGACTTACCCCGTGACCCAGTGGACCGAGGGATTTTTGAGTCTTACACTTCCACAGGTACATTATTCATAAAGAATCACACTTTCTCTTCCTTTATCACTGTGTCAGCATTTGGTTTTCTTTCCTTCTTTTTCCAGGAATTTCCTCCCCTCTGCTCAGCTTCAGACCCTTCAGTCTAAAGCCTGGGAGCAGATACATGTTGGAAGTCACTGCTAGTAAGTCTTCAAAGTGTTTTAGCCAAATGTAATAGATGTGTGTTATCTGCACTGATCTAGATTTCTTGACTTTTCCACTCACTTGCTTCAGGTTTTGTGCACATTTTGTAAACACACACGCTTTAAGATTCAGAATATATTTAATTTGAGTTTCTAGAAGTAGTCCGTCCTGGTCGTGTATCAGCCCATCATTATTCCTGCAAAGAGAATTAAAATGATAGATACGAATGCTAATCTGAGTGCTGTCATTTTCTCCGGTGAATTTAGAATCTCAAAGTAGTTTTCTGGGTCGGACTCAGCTCTTCTTAAAAACAAAACCAGCTCCGAGAGGAATGACCTGCCAGGTCCAACCAGTGAATGGGCTGGAGTTACACACACACTTCAGCATCTTCTGCGCCTCAGGGAAAGAGGTATGTTAACGTTGAAGTACTGTAGAAGCCTTTGAAGAACATTTGATTCTGCATTAGCAAGACATACTTGAAAATGATTCGGCGTCCACAACACATTTTTACTAAAACAATTTGTCTCATGAGAATCGCAAGCAACATTTACTTCACTGCCTGATTGCTCGCGTGTGGCCTAATTTACTATATATAATGATAACTTAAGAAAACTACAAAGTCTTCTTAACTCCAACTCCAGCTTTGACTTGTCTGTGCTGTTCTCTGCATATAAACTCTCATTATTTATGTGTGCGCACAATGAAGGACTTACTGTACAAGTACAGCTTCAGTGTAGGGGACAGACCCCCAAGGACGCTGTACGAAGGGAGAGACTTCCAGTACTACTTTAACCTTCCGTCAGGGGATCCCAGTGACGACTATAAAGGTAGACACGCACACAGATCATGTTGACCTATGAGTATTACAGAACACGTATGTGCATGACAGTGACGGCTCATTGCAGACTTCTCCCTTCATTTTTGCATTGCCTGGTTGTTTCCGTAGTAACTGTTTACACAGAGATCAGAAGCGGCACACACGGAGGAGCCACTAAACCATGTCCTGTCACAGTCCGAGTCCTGCCGCGTTTCCTCAGAGGCACTTCTTCACATATCGATCCCGATCTGGAGCTGTAAGAATCACAAATCATGTCGCCACATGGCACCAGGATAATGGTTTTATGTTACTGAGAAGCAACTTTTAAACAGAGAAATTAGTTTAACTCACTTAAGCTCACTGTATCTTCATAATTACACACTTCCCAGTAAAACGCCCTCATGCAAACCTTCACATCATGTTTTTATCACTAATATAATAAGCCGACAAATCTGGGCGCAAGATTAAATACGTCTTAAATATGTCATACTGCATTTAGATTACATTAAAGTGGGTTTCTTCTTCTCTCGCGCTTTCTCCAGTTCAGAGTTCGGTCTGAAGAACCTGTCAGCTCTGGTTCGACTTGGAAACAGTGTGGAGATTCTGAACTACATTAGCCTCCTTTCCGGCATCCTGACCAGACTCAGCCTGGACTCTGAGGTCAACACACACGCACAGACACACGTACGCAACGTGCTCATTTGCACAGTGTGTGAGCTCGGAAGCGGCAAACAGGTACTCGCGTTACACCTCATTAAACCGCAAGATGAACAGAACCACGTGTTTGATTTGAACCAATCTAAGTAATTTAATCCCAGGTGTCTATGGAAGACGTCGTCTGTATTCTGAAAGGCCTTTTACAAGTTACAACTCAGGTATGTGGATGATCACCTCCTTTTTATTGGCTTTAATGGACAAAGGGACACTGGCAGATGTAAGGTGAAAAGTGATAATTATTACTTTTTTTTTTTTTTTTTTAGGTAACATTAGCAAGCGCCAGACATGTGTCAGTTTACATTCAGTCCATGTCAGAGCAGTTGTCGGAGTCCAGTGCTCCAGTGTGGTACCATCTGGACCAGAAGACCCTCAACACCCTGGTCCTCCTGCTCTCATACAGCCTGCAGACTGTCACCAGTCATAACTTCACACTGGAACTAACCAACAATGCTGACATTAAAGAGGTATTGGAAATTGATGGCTGCCTAGCAGACTTCTCCACATGTTCTCACATCAGTCGGGGAGGATTGATTTCAGCAAAGCAGGTGGTGCAGCTTGTATCCGACATTCTACACTCTGTTTCAAACTTGATGCTGGTGAGAGAAAACATACTTGTAAACACCGTTTTATGTTTTCCCCTCCTTGTATCTGTCACTCAACTGTCAAATGTGTTTTTTGTTTTTTTTTTCTCAGAAGTTTATTTTGTTTCACAAGATTGAGGAGCTCAGACTCAGCACCGGTTTCATGTCCCTGTATGTCACGAACCTGAACCAAACCTCCACAGTCAGCAGCGGCTCAACCATTGCTTTCATGCCCGCCTCCCTTATCCAGCCGCTGTTTGTCCGTCATATTGAGAGTGACGGCAGAAATCATCAGGCGTGTGTGCTCTGCCTGCTGACTGAGCTCGCTCGCAGCCCTTACGCCTGGGCCGTCTATTCTGAAAGGGTGAGACTGGCACGATTATGACATTTAGATATGAAAAGGCGTATGTATTCATTTTGCTTTGTGATTTTCAGCTGACCGGGCCGGTGGTTGAACTGAGTTTGTACAGATGCGGCACAAGGAGAAAGATCCCAATTCGATCCCTCCGTCAACCAATCAACATTGAGCTACAACAGCCGCCAAGAAACGTCTGTCACTATGTCTTCTTCTCTGGTGTTAAGCCATTTACACATGATATCCGAAAATGCAAGTCACTGGATCGGTTCATTTCGTCTGAGCTATAATCATCTCATTTTTTGCTGCAGAAGAGTTCGGCACATGACTACATCCTCCAGCGTAGCCAGGTCAACTACCACAGCTTCAACATTACCCATCAGCATTTGCAGCAGGTCGTTCAGTTGAGCGTGCAGTTCGAGCCATCCTTCAACAAAATGTTTCCCATCATGCTGCTCTTCAGGTAGACTTGCGCTGAGCATAAACAGCAGCTGTTATGCTTCTAACGGGTCAGTGCATTTTTGTGGTGGAACAAAACCAAATCCCAGTGTTTTGTTATGGCAGGATGTTTGAAAGGCCGACTCCCAGCATGCACCACCTGCGCAGAATTCACAACTGGGCGAGCAACGTTACTCGCATCACTCTGCCTCCATCGTACCTCAGTGGTGAGACATTTCCTGTTTAATACCATATGTTTACTACTTATACAATTAAGTAAAGGATCCTTAAACAATGTTGCAAAGCAGAAACAGACTGTGTCCAAAATGTTAAGAGCGAACAGAGTGCCATGTTTCATATGACTAAGGTTATTTGGTTCGTTTTGTTTAGACATGTACTTTTGATGACTATAAGTGAAAGTACTGAAAGTGGGTAACCTACATTTTTTTTTTAAATTCTAGCTGCGGGGGTCGGCTACCTCGCTGTGCTGAACGCTGATTTTGCAAAGCAGCGCAGATGGAAGCACCTGAGTAACTGGGTCATGTACAGCGTCAGAGTGGACAGCAGTGTGTGTTTGTCCTGGGACGGCCACCAGGGGGCCTGGACTCCACGCGGCTGCAGAACGCAGCAAGCAGATACAGCTACTGCTGTCAACTGCAGGTGAGGCAACGATTTAGTGTGTGCAGATAGACACACAACCAAGACAGACAATTAACACTTTAATATTACATTTCATATTATGTTTCTTCCTCTGTAGTAAGATTCACTTTTTATATTTTTTTATCTTCTCTCTCTCTCTGTTCTGTTTTTCTTTGTGCTCTTTTATTTTGCTTGATTTCATTTTCTTTCTGTCCTCTCTGACCTCACTCTATGTCATTGGTAAAGTTGTATTTCATTCATTCATTCATTCATTTTCTGTCACTGCTTAATCCTTTGCAGGATTGTGAAGTAGTATCTGTCACCTCGCTTTTCCCTCCTATAAAAAAAAAAAAGATACTTAAAATAATGTCTTAATGAAAGTTTGCTGTTTGACGTAGCTGTAACCAGCTGATGCCTCTGACTGTGGCGCGACAGCAGATCCGGTGCAGCCACGACACAGCAGATGTGAACGTCTTCCTAAGGTGACCCCTCAAAAAAAAACTTCTCCGTTCACCTTTGCTGACTTTTTCAAATAATAATGGAATTCGAGAGTATGACGCCACCCTGCGCCTCCTCTGTCGCCTCAGTGTGTCCGGTGATCTGACAGTGCTGCTTGTGCTGGTGCTGTGTGGGTCCCTGTACGTCCTGGGGTTGGTAGTGAGTCGGAGCATCGGCGTCGACTCCGGGGAGAAGAGAATCCACTACCTGTCTGACAATTTACCATGTGACCCACACCTTTATGCTGTCACTGTCCACACTGGCCTCTGCTCTGCAGCTAAAATGAGTGCAAAGGTAAGTCATTTGTTCCCTTATGCAAGTCGATTTCTGAACATTTCTTCAAACTCACCCTTCTTAAATAGAATTGCATCATGTTTAATGATGTATTTTATGTTTGTAACTCCTTTAACTCATTATTGTCACACACATTTCAGGTTATTAAAGGAACATTTTAACTTGATTACTGAGCTCAATTTAAAGTAAACAACCCATTTGGAAATGTAATATATGACATATATATATATATATACCCTTATGTAAAGAATTATTGACATATATGTTATGATTTCAGCACCATATTATCACATGTATATATGCATATGTGTCATATATAGAAATTGAATATATGTACATATATTTGTGTATGGGGACCGGTAGAGAATGAAAGTCTCTTTTGAATGATTTTCCAAATACACCCAGATTGTCCTGCTCTACACTGTGTTTCCTTCTGTGCTACAGTAGGAGTAGCTGTAATATGTTATTAATTCACGACTGGTTTACAAGTTATGCAGCTATTACTCAGCTGAATTCTACACAAATAATGTTGAGACGTTCTTTCATTCAGCCTTTATTTTAACTCAGAAATACACCGAGGTTGAGGCCTCATTTACAGTATAGACTACTAAAAGAAATGGCTTCACTGAATTGATTTTAAAATTGACTCTGGGTGTTTGTGACTTTCCAGTCACACGGGAAAAAGCAGGAATCCACTGAAGGTTGTATGATTATAAAGGTCATCATATATACTAAGACCTGAAGGTAGAGCCAAGTAGACCACGTCCCCCTTTTCCAGCTGGAGAACCACTGCTTTTGTAATAGTCTCTTGGCGAGTTTTAACATATTTGTTATTCCAAATCGCTCCCTTGTCATTGTGATAGAGCTTAATACCCATGATGCCGTCGCCGTGGATATGCATTACACAGAGTATGAAGTAGTAAAGTCCTCGGACTGGAGCAGTGAAGACACCTGCATCAAAGGAGAACATATGTAAAAATCAATTAAACTAAGTAGGAACTGATTTGGTCAGAGCTTTTGCCCATAGATGACTCTGAAATAAATCACACTGAGACTATACTGCAAGTATTGCTTGTCTTAAAGTTAAGTTTGAAGTATATAGTAAGGGGAAACAGGTGAAATGTCAAGAAAGATCATTCAAATAGAGATTCATCCTTCTCAGATAAATGATGATGCAGCTGGAGTCAGAGAAGGGAAGATATTACTGTATTTCAAAAGATGAACTGGTAAATTAATAATCAAAAGAAATACTTGGTAGAAAATCTAAAATGAGAGTCATTTAAATTAATTATTTAACAAACAGGATCAGTAAAAAAAAAAAAAAGTGAAGTACCTGTGGTTGGGTTGTAGGCCTGGCCAAAGTTGGTGAAGACTTTACTGAACTTGAGTGTGATTTCAGAATTAAATGGACCAATATTTCCTGCATCAGTCAAACCAAACGAAAACGCCACCTCTGGACGATCTGTATAAATATGAGGACATAGAGACAAGTCCTTCATAGTATGCAGTTAACACATTTATACCTCTTTTGGATGTATAGATACAGTATTGATGCCACTCTGATCCATTTGGACAAAACGTTTTTAACATTTTGAAATATGTTTTCTTAAGTCATTCCTTTTTATGAATGTTTACATAGTTTACCTGCGTTCTCTCTCTTCAGCTCTTCCACTTCAATTTCACTGGAGCTCAGTCTGGTCTCCAATACTATAAGAACATCCATATTGTTAATCCAAATTCTACTCATAGTCCTTGTTTTGTAGTTTGTCTGATTACTATATAAACTTACCTGTGCTTTTATTTTCACTTGCCGTCATTCTGGACAGCAGATCTGCAGTCAATGACAAAATTATCATGCAGTTAGGTTTTAGACAGCTGTTTTCGCAAAAAACATTTTGACGAACATCAGTTCTTGCCGCGGGCTCCGTCATAAACATGGATTCGTTGAGCAGATATTACCTGCGTTCTCCGTCTTCAGCTCTTCCACTTCAGTTTCACTGGAGCTGAGTCTGGTTTCCAACACTATGAGAACATTTCATGTTATCAATCCAAATTATATGTATAGTGCTTGTTTTAATGTTCATTGCTCTGATTGCTTTATAAACTTGCCTGTGCTCTTATTTTCACTTGCTGTTATTCTAGCCAGCAGATCTGCAGTCAAGGATACAATTATTATGCAGCTAGGATTTGGACAATTGTTTTGTCAAAACAAACGTTTTAACAATATTAGTTCATGCTCTGCAGGCTCCATAACAAACACTGTTTTTATCAGTACAGACGGATATTTACCTGCGTTCTCGCTTTCAGCAGCCGTCAGTCTGGTCTGGAAGGTCAACAGTTCTGCTGACTGAGCTGCATAGGTTTCATAAATATGTATTACATGATTCTGTCAGAAGAATGTGACTGATATTAATTAGTTTATCAGTGTTATTGTATTACCCGTGATCTTATGTTCACTTGCCGTCATTCTAAACAGCAGATCTGCAACGACAAAATGAATTTGCAAACACATATTTGTGTGATTTTGTCAAAACAAACGCTGTGATGACATCAGTTCATGCTCTGCAGGTTCCACCACAAACACGGATTCATTTTATATCTGTACGGACAGATATTTACCTGCGTTGTCACTTTCAGTGGCCGTCAGTCTGGTCTGTAAGGTCAACAGTTCTGCTGTCTGAGCTGCATAAGTTTTACAAATGTATATCACAGTAATTTGTCAGAGGAATATAACTCACATTAATTAGTGCGTAAGATATGCATCACCTGTATTCTCTCGCTCCAGATTCTCTATCTTCCTCTTGCTGTTCCTCAGCTCCACCTCT
>JAPQRN010000014.1:15562195-15598502 GCA_037367275.1 Coranthus polyacanthus | reverse complement strand
GAGAGTGAAGGCCGAGTGGACAGAATGCTGAGGGTGTGCACTCAGGGAATTGGCTTCTCTAAGGTACATATTAACACTTAGATTAAAAAAAAAAAACACAACCAAACCCATGTGACACTGAGTGAATTTTTCCACCTGTACTGTGGCCTTTGGAGTTGGGCATTACAGATTCATCAGCCTTTTTTGTAGAGACAGAAATATTAAGTGTGATAGCGACGTTGCCCAACAGTGATATCTTTACTTTTCCGACTGTGTGAAGCACAGCTGGTGGGGTCACAAGTCAAAGATGCAGGAAACAGAAAGACTGAAAAGGTTGCGTTTTGGTCGAGGTTTTTATTTTCTGTATGAAACGGTCATGGATTAAAAGTCATTTGAGATACTTGTGCTTCAGTTGAGGATTTTATTCAACGTTATACTCATACTCCACTACATCTCAGAGGAAAATATTGTACTTTTTACTCCATTACATTTATCTGACAGTTTTAGGGACAGGGTGGAAAATGCATTGTCACAAAGCTGAAAACAGGGCTGACGTTTATTGTGTTTTATTGTCCAGATACATACGATTGTCCTGCAATACACTGTGTCACTTTGTTTGAAGTATGGCACAGAGTTATGTGCCACGGTAGGAGTTGCAAGGAATATATTTTTTAATACATAACTGCTTTACAAAATACGCAAATATGTCTTGATATATTTGGCGAAGACATTTTCACACCTGAGTCTTATTCGTCAATTAACAAGACAAAAGTGAATTCAAACATACAATACAATCTTTGATTTTAAGAAGTGCATATATTAAACAAGTGATGTTGAGAAGTACATTGACCTCATTTACAATATAGTTGAGTAAAAGAATTTGACCCATTGAATTCATTTTAAAACTGACTGTAGGTGTTTCCGTTTTTCCAGTCACAGAGGGAAAAGCAGGAATCCACTGAAGGTAGTACGAGTATTACTATCATCATATATACCATAACTTCCGGGTAGGACCATGTAGACCTTATCCCCCTTTTCCAGCTGAAGAACCAGTGCATTTGCCATACTGACATAGTTATTATTAGATTGACCGTTCCAAAGTAGGTTCTTGTCATTGTGATAGAGAAGCGCACCCGTCCATCGACCAGCCTGGAAATCCCACAGAGTGAATCTGAAGTAGTAAACTCCTCGGACGGGAGCGGTGAAGATGCCTACGTCAAAGGAGAAAATCAGTGAAAATCACCTCATCCTAAGTGATCTGTAGGACCTGATGTTGTCAGAGCTTTTGTAAACAGATGACTCTGAAATAAATGCTGAACATTCTGCATTGAGTACCTGTAGTTGGGTTGTAGGCCTGGCCAAAGTTGGTGAAGACTCTACTGAACTTGAGAATGATGGAAGTATTAAACGGACCAAGTGATCCTGCATCAGTCAGGCCAAGTGAAAACGCCACCTTTGGATGATCTGTATAAATATGAAGACACTGAAACAAAATTGCTCCATATGTGCAATTTAAACAAACAAATAAAAGGGATTGTTCCTCTTTTATTAAACTACATTTATTTGTTCTGATTATATAAACGTACCTGTGATCTTGTTTTCTCTCGCCGTCCTTCTAGCCAGCAGATCTGCAGTCAAGTAACAGCATCATGCAATTATGTTTTGGACGATTGTTTTGTCAAAACAAGGATTTTGTCGACATCAGTTCATCCTCTGCAGGTTCCGTCACAAACACGGATTCATTTAAGGAGATATTTACCTGCGTTCACGTTTTCAGTAGCCGTCAGTCTGGTCTGTAAGGTCAACAGTGCTGCTGACTGACCTGCATAAGTTTTATATACGTTACATTAATTTGTCAGAGGAATATAACTCACATTAATTAGCGCGTAAGATATGCATCACCTGTATTCTCTCGCTCCAGATTCTCTATCTTCCTCTTGCTGTTCCTCAGCTCCACCTCTTGTTTTATCACCATGTCTCTCAGCTCCTTCAGTTCATCCCAGACATCGGGGATGATGCTGTTCTGTCTGTCATCGTGTGTCTCAACCTGTACGTCTGTTTCCTCTGCTAACGCGGCTTCTTCATTCCCTCCACTCTCTTCTTGAGCCCACGTCCAGTTCAGACAGAGCAGCAAAACCAGAGAAACGACACCGAACTTCTGGAACCTCATCTCTTCGGAAAGCAAGATGCAGCTTGACGTGTGTTGTTCAGTTCCTGTCTTTATATACACGTAAAGCAGGTCACTGAAGTACAGCGTGAGAATTTAACACGTGTAGTTGATACCAAAAAAAAGATCTGAACACTGAGCTGAATTTAAAGTAAACAGCTTTTTAGAATAAAACTCAAACTGCTGACAAGTGGAACTCCGTTTGTTGATGTGTATAATATACTAACAAGACAAAAGTGAATACAAACAGTTATTTTGATTTTGAAAAGTGCATATTCCAGACAAGTGATGTTGAGACATACTTTCATTCAACCTTTATTTTAACTCAGAAATACACTGAGGTAGAGGCGTCATTTACGATACAGTTGAGTTAAGTTGAATTCATTTTAAAATCGACTCTAGGTGTTGGTGTGGTTTTCCAGTCACAGAGTAAAAAGCAGGAATCCACTGAAGGTACTATAATCAGCATTATCCCATATAACATGATTTTCAGGTAGGACCATGTAGACCACATCACCTTTTTCCAGCTGAAGAACCAGTGCATTTGCCAGATTGACATAGTTCGAATCACTATTATACTGAGCGTTCCAAATTACGCTCTTTTCATTGTGATAGAGACGAGCGCCCATCCAGTGACCAGCATAGATATCCCATGCAGTGAATCTGAAGTAGTAAACTCCTCAGACGGGAGCAGTGAAGACGCCTGCATCGAAGGAGAAAATCAGAAAAAAAAAAAATCATCCTCACTAATCTGTAGGAACTGACGTCGTCAAAGCTTCTGCAAACAAACGACTCGGAAATAAAGCACACAGATACTGACCACGCCGCATCTATTGCTTGCCTTAAAGTCAAGTTTGATGTATTTGCATATAATTGGTTGGAGTCATGGAAGGGACAAACAAAAGATGGACTGATTGAGGTAGGAACAAAAAGAAATAAAAAAAATATAGAACATAAGAAGTTCAGTATTTAATAAACAGGGTCAGGACAAAGTGTTAAGTACCTGTGGTTGGGTTGTAGGCCTGTCCAAAATTGGTGAAAACTTTACTGAACTTGAGCGTGATTTCAGTCTTATATGGACCAATCCGTCCTGCGTCAGTCAGACCGAAGGAGAACGCCACCTTTGGACGATCTGTATAAATATGAAGACACTGAGACAAAATTTCTCCCTGCACAGTTTATGCACAGAAATACAATTAACCGAGCTTCTTTTTATAAACCTGTATTTCTACATACAGTATTTATGTCACTCTGATCCATTTTGCACAGAAGGTTTTGACATTTTGACATATTTTATCTTAAGTTCATTGTTTATTTTTAGAAATGTTTACATGTATTTACCCGCATTCTCTCTCTTCAGCTCCTCCACTTCAATTTCACTGGAGCTTAATCTGGATTCCAATACTGCCAGAACATTTCATATTACTGATCCAAATTGGATTTATAATCTCAATCACAAACATGGATTCATTTCATATCTGTACAAGGAGATATTAATCTGTGTTTGCGTTTTCAGTGGCCGTCAGTCTGCTCTGTAAGGTCAAGTTCTGCTGCCTGAGCTGCACAAGTTTTATACATTACATTAATTTGTCACTGTGTAAGATACGCATCACCTGTATTCTCTCGCTCCAGTTTCTCTATCTTCCTCTTGCTGTAACTCAGCTCCACCTTGTGTTCGATCACCATGTCCCTCAGCTCCTTCAGCTCAGCCCAGACATCAGGGCTGATGTTGTCCGTTCCGCTGTTGTGCATTTCAACCTGCACCTCTGTTCGCCTGTTTTCCTCCGCTGTATCATTCCCTCCACTCCCTTCTCGAGCCCGTGTCCAGTTCAGACAGAGCAGCAAAACCAGAAAAACTAATTTCAGAAATCTCATCTCTTCAGAAAGCACGATGCAGCTTGACATGTGTTGTTCAGTTCCTGTCTTTATATATGCGTGAAGCAGGTCACTGAAGCGCGGCGTGAGAATTTCACAGATGCATGTGGTACCAAAAAAGAAGATCTGAACGCTGAGCTGAAACGTTTTACTTCACAATGTCTACTTTTACTTAACTTACTGTAAGTACATGTTGTTGCTCATCCTTAAAATTTCACTTAAGTAAGGTTTTGAATGAGAACTTTTACCTGTAGTATTACCTGAAGTATTTTCACAGTGTGGTATTAGTACTTTTACCCAAGTAAAGGATCCTACCTGTTTAACCTGTCAGTGTAAAAACCTATGATATGTTTGAGGATGATAGTATACTTAAATAAACGCAAGCCTTTTTTTGTTTTGGGAGGAATAAATAAAAGAAATAGTTGGTTTCGTGTTTAAGTATAGTAAATGAGGGTTGATTTGTGTTGATTTGTGTGTTGGGTTATCTTTATTGAAACCAAAACAAGACAATCTCCGAACACAAGGTGAAAAAATCAGCGTCAGTAGGCCTGTAGCAAACCTACTCAAATCCTTCCAGAGCCTTAACAATTCCACAAAGTTGTGTAAACTTCCACTAAAATCAGCCAACACCTTATCATGTGTCAGAAAAGAAAAGGGAAACAATAAGTGAAACGAACCAATAGCATCTTACAACGTCTCCGAGTCAGGAATTGAGTGGCGAGCTGTGATTGGACGCCGGCCGAAGATGAGGACCAATCAGAACGTGGCAAGTCAGACAAGTTCCAGACTGGGGGAGGCGGCGTGTGTGAATGAGGAGTGATTAGTTTGTATGAAGCCAACGGCGCCTTGTAGCCGCATTAACAGTATTGATCCGCGCAACGGGTCTGTGAAGCCGACAGTATTTTGATGATATTCATCAGCGTTGTTTGCCAAGTCAATTCAGCCGCTTCCTTTGAGAGACACGCGCCGTTGACATCGGGCCGCATCACCTGGTGACCATGAGAAAGCTTGCTCTGCTGCTGATTGTGCTGCTCGGCGTTGCACATTTTGCGACTGTCAGCAGGTGCGAAGATGGTAAGTCAGACTTATTTTGAACCCCGATGTGATTATTACAAGTAAATGAGTTGCTGAAGGAGAGAATTGTCGCCGCCGGTGTGCGTTTTCCGTCAGTTACTGCCATGCAAACTAGCTAGCTAAGTTGCAGAACTGTACACACTTTGCTAGACTACTTAGCATACAAGCTAACAATACGAGTCCGCTAATGTCAACAGGGTTGTCCCACACTAACATCAGACATATTAAGAATGCAGGTTGTCCTGTTTCTGCCCCGTACTTGTCTCTGTGCGCGCATGCGCTTCCTACGCGGCGTGTGCGCATCTAAATCTTAAAACTGAAATGCACTTGGACTCAGTTGAAATCAGTTTCTTGTTTGGTTTAAGATGTTGCCGAGGACAAGGAGGAGACCGACGAAGAGGACAGTGAGGATGAGGATGAAGACGATGACACAGAGGTGAAGGAAGAGAACGGAGTGCTGGTTCTCACCGACAACAACTATGACACTTTCATGGAGGGCAAAGACACAGTGTTGGTTGAGTTTTACGCTCCGTGGTGCGTCTCTCGTTCCTTATCTGCTCTTTTTGGCTTCTTGAAACTCTGTTTTACTGGTTTTCAGACATTTTTTGCTCACAGAGATTTTATTCTGTCTTCGTAGGTGCGGCCACTGCAAACAGTTTGCCCCAGAATATGAAAAAATCGCTCAGACTCTGAAGGAGAACGACCCACCTATACCTGTTGCCAAAGTGGATGCAACGGTAGCCAGCGACTTGGCCAGCAGGTTTGAAGTGTCAGGCTACCCCACCATCAAGATCCTAAAGAATGGGGAGCCTGTGGAATATGATGGAGACAGGACAGAACAGGGTATGAGCAGTTCATTTATTTACATGCACCACGTCTTTGAAAAGGATTCACGTTAATATTGTGGATGCTGTGTTTGTTTTAGCCATTGTGGAACGGGTGAAAGAGGTCGCCCAGCCAGATTGGAAGCCCCCTCCTGAGGCGACACTGGTTCTGACCAAGGACAACTTTGATGAGACCGTTAACGACGCAGACATCATCCTAGTAGAGTTCTACGCTCCTTGGTGAGTCCCCACTTGGAATCATTTTGTGGGCTTTTTGACAGCAGTTGACATAATATTTAAGCTACGTGATTGCAAGTTGCAATGGAGCGTCATCATTTCCCTGTTTATAACTGACCTTCAGGTGTGGACACTGCAAGCGTTTGGCTCCAGAATATGAGAAGGCAGCCAAAGACTTGAGCCAGCGCTCTCCTCCAATCCCCCTTGCCAAGGTGGATGCCACAGTAGAGAATGAGATCGCCTCCCGTTTTGGAGTTACAGGTTATCCCACCCTCAAGATCTTCAGGAAAGGAAAGGTTTTCGACTACAACGGACCCAGAGAGAAATATGGTAGGTCACCGACTGTGTCGTGTCACTTATACAGTAGAAGTTAATTTTTTGCATTTATGGATGTTAATTTGCATGCATGTATTGTCATCCTATCGCAGCGAAGTCATTCTGTCTTCCATCCTTCCCTTCTTTCCCTCTCTAGGCATCGTCGACTACATGGGGGAGCAGGCGGGACCTCCTTCCAAGCAGGTTCAGGCTGTAAAACAGGTGCAGGAGCTTGTAAAGGATGGTGACGATGCTGTCATATTTGGTGTCTTCTCCACTGAAGAGGACGCAGCCTTTGAGATCTACATTGAGGCCTGTAAGTTGTACCATCATGATGTCCATCCACTGTTTGACTGATAAATAAATGAAAAATAGGTACAGTGCTTAACGTTTACCTGTTTTATCATGTTTAAGTAACATGAAAAGTGTACATAAAAGGTTGTTTGTTTTTTTTTTTATAATAATGGCCATTGAAAGCAAGGACTGTCCTAAAATATTGTTTATTCATGCTGCTGTCTGGCAGGTAATGCACTGAGAGAAGACTTCACCTTCCGTCACACCTTCAGCTCTGAAGTGGCCAAAACGCTGAAGGCTTCACCGGGTCAGGTTGTCATCATTCAGCCTGAGAAGTTCCGCTCCAAGTTTGAGAAAGCATCAAACACCCTAGCAGTGAAGGTACTGTTTTTTTTTTTTTTGTTTTTTTTTAAATCACTTCCAGAAGGTTATTTTTGAACTAATGGGGATTTGAATAGGTTTCAAGAATTCTGAAACGCAGAATCATGAAGGACCGCTCTTTTCACTTCTGGTTTCGATGTTAAAATAAATCAAATCAGCATAAAGGATTTTTTGCATTATCCAGTTGTAAAGGTGACATAAAATCACGTCTGAACTCCACTTGCATTCGTTTATTGATCATATAGGATTCAACGTCGGTGTCAGAAGTGCAGGAGTTCTTCAAAAAGCATGTGATTCCTCTGGTGGGCCACAGGAAGCCCAGCAACGATGCTAAACGGTACACCAAAAGGCCCCTGGTGGTTGTGTACTATGGAGTTGACTTCAGCTTTGACTACAGGAAAGGTTAGTCTTAATGCAGTGGGTAAATAAACATGAATAAACCTTTCTCTTTGCTGAGCACACTTTTACCAACAACGCTACCCGTTAACAATTGAAGAACATTGTAGTAACAAACTTTTTAAAATTTTGTAATTTGTAGCTACTCAGTTCTGGAGGTCCAAGGTGCTCGAGGTGGCCAAGGACTTCCCAGAGTATACCTTCGCCATCGCCGATGAGGAGGACTACGCAGACGAGCTGAAGAGCCTGGGTCTGAGCGAGAGCGGAGAGGACGTTAATGTGGGAATTCTGGGGGATGGAGGCAAAAAGTTTGCCATGGAGCCCGAGGAGCTGGACTCGGAGGTGCTGCGAGACTTTGTCGTGGCTTTCAAGAAAGGTGAGTGTTGGGTTGTGGTGTTTTTCATATTTAGTCATGTTTGTTTTTGTAAAATGTGTCAAATGATGAGATGATATCCACCAGATGGCAGCACCTCTTCAGCTCCACAACCTGCAACTACCAAAATCGATTAGCGTTGTTTTTGTTGCATTATCACCAACTGTGCAAATTGATTCATAACTACCTTTTTATATAGTGGTGTAATAGTAGTTTGTCAAACTCCGGCTCTTCCACTTAACGAAGTGAGTGATGAAAAATGAAGGACAGTCTGCATCCGTAGGGACTTTCTGCTCAGTTTAAGTAGTGTTAACATTGAAAATACATTTGCACTTGTTCTAAAAAATCTTTTCCCCATCAACAGGGAAACTGAAACCCATAATCAAGTCCCAGCCTGTGCCAAAGAACAACAAAGGACCAGTAAAGGTTGTGGTAGGAAAGACCTTTGATGAGATCGTCATGGATACTCAGAAGGACGTCCTGATCGAGTTTTATGCTCCCTGGTGCGGCCACTGTAAGAAAATGGAGCCCGATTACCTGGCTCTGGGCAAGAAGTACAAGGGGGAGAAGAACCTGGTTATTGCCAAGATGGACGCCACAGCCAACGATGTGCCAAACGAGAGCTATAAAGCAGAAGGCTTCCCCACGATATACTTTGCTCCAAGCAACAACAAGCAGAGCCCTATCAAATTTGAAGGTGGAGACAGAACAGTAGAGGGGCTTAGCAAGTTTGTAGAAAAGCATGCCACAAAGCTGTCACAGTCGAGAGATGAACTTTGAAAATAAATCTCGACTGAGAACTCTTTCCATGCTCAAGCAGAGTCTGAGGAGGCCTTTGAAGAGGTGATGGGAACGCTGTGGAGTTTTTTTTTTTTTTTTGTTACTGAGTTGCTGCAATGATTACAGTGTTCAATCATCATTTTAGTTTCTGTTCATTCCAAGAGATTCAGCTTCCTTCTGTTTCTAAAAGCATGTAAGCACTGTTGAAAATTAAAGTCTTTTTAAATAAATGAGAAATGGTGGTGGCTTTGTGGGCCTGCACTTAAATGTGACTCTTTGTTCCTGTAAAATCAAGACGAGACTAATGTTGTGCAAATATATTTTCAAAAAACAAGTGTAATAGAAATTCAAGTGTTTTAATCATATTTAAGAACAATTTGTACATTAGTAATACACATGGGTCGTCCTGGCAGTACTCTCAACATGGTGCAACCTTTACAACCAATAAGATTAATCAAGTAATCATCCAAACAGATTAAAATGATAACTAAATTTGGTTATATAGGTGTTGGCAGGAAATAGTTGCATGTCACAGTAGCAGCATATAACAGATATAACATCAGCACTATGATCTTGCTAAACATTTTAAACCTGGCTGGGTAAAACTTTGGGAAAGTGCATCATGTAAGGTAAATCATTACAGTTTTACAAACTGAACACATGAGCAGGAGATCTCACTGCATGCTTTCATTAGCTGTCTAAAAGGAAATGTTCAAGGTTCTTCACTGATTCAAAACAGTGACGAAATCTTTACAAATCTGATCCAGTTTGAATAAGCCTTAAGCCATGATAGACCGTGGGTGACATCCGACACTGCTGCTTCATTCAAAAGGCACTTGAGGATACTGGCACTGAATGAAATGCCTCTGAGATGTTTAAAGGTGGAGGATTGTTAAGAAAACTCCTGTGTGAAACGCTGGTGGAAATCCCGGATCTTCTCTAGGACAATCTTGAGCTTCTCAGTAGGAGGCAAGATGGTCATCCTGGATAGAGGAAGACAGAGTGAGGTGTGCTTAAAGCCTAAAATAATGTAGGATCACACTGCAATCATGACCACAAACACTTTTTAGAATTAAACAGCTTTCACTAGAACCTGTTTTTAAACTCATTTAGGAAGAATTGGCAGTTTTAATCAGTATGCTACCCACATTACAGTGGGTCAGAGACAGCAGTAAGCCAGTTTCACTGCACTGACCTGAAGTGGAAGGTTCCCTCTCTCTGCCCAAAGCCACTACCCGGCACCAGGCAGATCCCCTCCTCCTCCAGCAGCCTCATACAGTACACCATATCTGGAACCTGACCTGCCTCCTGTAGACACATGTATTTAAACATACACAAGGAGTCACACTAATGCTAATGAGGGAGGCTTCTTTCTCAGTGAAGTGTAAATGCTGCAGAGTCTGGGTGTATGTGGTGCAGACCTTGGCCTTGTCGATGGCCTTTTGAGGTAGGGTGATGCGAGGGAACGTGTACATGGCCCCCTGGACCGGGTTACAGGTGATGCCGGGCACTGTGTTAAACATCTGCTCCGTTAGTCTGGCCTTCTCTGCCAAAGCTGCCAACACTGCTGTCCGCTCCTGTAGGGGACACGAGAAGTCAAGCTGTCAGGGGCGAATGGGTCACACAAATTCAAACCAACAATAATTCACCTGTATTTATGTTCCTCTTCACGGGGAGGTTGTCTCCTTTTTGTGATCATTTCCTATTTTTAAAAGGTTGCTGAGGACTTCCTGAACCTGACACTACAGTCGTGCTCAATGGATTACTTAAGGCTGCATTTAGAAATAGATATTATCTAGGTTAGGTTTTCAGCCCACAGTAGGGATCCAGCATTTGATATTAGTTATCAATCTTACAGCCCCCTTGTGGCCAGTATAAGCATGACAACAAGCAGCATACTGATACGCACTTAGCTACACTTCTCACAATTTGCTAAGGAGCAAGCACAAAATTTTAGATATATCATTCTGGATTAAAACTGATGCCTTATATGTCATTTTTTGGTTTTGGTGTGTATTTTGGTGTATATTGGTGTGAAATTATTACAAATCTGATATTTATAGCCAAAACACACTTATCACGGAACTCTGGATAAAATGACCTTGCACTTTATCAAATTGTGTCAAGTGTACAATCTTTGCAGACTGCTGTATGTTTATATTCCAGTGTAACATCACACTTTCGTTGACCGATTTGCTTCTAAATCTTCATAATGACAGCCTTCTGCTTAATATAAGTATTCAGTCAAGTGCTAACAGAAGAAGAGATGCAAGTCATCATTCATTTTATATTTTATTTTTTTAAATGCTTTTCATATGTTGTTGAAGCTGAACATATGCCCATCAAGACACTAATAACAACTGTGGTCATTAATGTCTTAATGGCTTCCTGATCTACAGACCACTTAACTGCCTGATGGGCACAAGCTACAAACATTAAAACATCATGCATAATATATGTGATATATATATATGTGATAATGTTTTAAAGAGCTCAAACGTCTTATCTGCTTACACAAACCATCTTACAGTTGTGTTTATCTAAAAATCTAAGGGAATGTTTAAAATATTACAGGATTCATTCAGGACTTGAGCACACACAATAAAGCTGTGTGCTCACATATATTATATGGTGCGATGTCTCGGGAGTATTTACTTAAGTAAATTCCGTGTTTGCATACTCGCAGTGCATTGCCAGACTGTGTGTTAGCGTTGGTGTTCAAGCTTATCTTTCAGACCTTTATGAACGTGGCGTAGGAAGGCTCATCGGGCTGCGGAGGGTTAACAACCAGGTCCAGGAGAGCCTGTCCGGGAACCGGGGGGCACAGACGCACTGAAACCAGCTTGGTGAGTTGGACCTTCACCTCGGGGTCCATATTAATCACCTCCATGTAGCCTCCACGGAATCCACACCTGGAAAAGGCAAACAGAGCATACTCATAGTGCAGGCCAAAGTAAATTCTAAGGCTCCTAAGTGTGTAATAAATTGTAAATGTACATATTTGTACGACTTTCTTACACAAGTTTGTTGTGTGTGTCTGTCCAGGTACTTACTCTC
Source organism: Coranthus polyacanthus (assembly GCA_037367275.1). NCBI lineage: Eukaryota > Metazoa > Chordata > Actinopteri > Kurtiformes > Apogonidae > Coranthus > Coranthus polyacanthus. The sequence continues at coordinate 15,586,750 of JAPQRN010000014.1, read as the reverse complement.
CCATGTAGCATTTGGAGGTGGAGTGGAACGAGGCCATCTCCACTGTGGACGAGTACTCTGGTCCCATCTCAAACAACACCTTTTTAAAGGAGTGAAATGTGCAGCCCTCTGCGTACACATTATCCTGATAGACCTACAATAAGGAAGCAACATCATTTCATATTAAAATACAATTTAAAATAGATTATGCCAGAAAAATAAGCAATTACACACATGAATAATCTAAGTCATTTCTGATTTTGGAAATTTCACACAATTTAACATCTTAAATATCGAATGTAAGTACATTTACTCAAGTACTGCATTTAATATACAAATTTGAGGTACTATATATTTGAATATTTCCATTTTATGCTACTTTATACTTCTACTCCATTAGATTTCAAAAGGAAATATTGTACTTCTTACTCCACTACCTTTGACCTTTAACTATAGTTGTAGTTATTTTGAAGATTTTACATAATATAACAAACTTTTAAAATACAACATATTGTTAAAGATTCCCAAAGGTTTCCAACTGTTTTGTTTTGGATTTTTTTTAAATAGTGTTTTCCCTCTAAAACGTTTCACATGGATCAAAACAGTACTTTCATTTCAATTCTTTTAACTATACTTTGCTGCTAATATTTGCGTACTTTTACTAGTAGGATACTTCATGCAATACTATACTTTTACTTGTAATGGAGTATTTTTAAATTTCTGTATTGGTACTTTCACGAATCCTTCTTATTATGTGAATAAATTCTATCTTTGTGTAAAGTCTTTTGCTGATTCTCTTGGATTTCTTTGTGGGCTTCAGTGTTATCCCCTAATATATATACATATTCATTCTATATATGATTTATTGTAATTCTGTTCTTGAACAGGAGAATCGGGAAAAAGCTTCTTAAAAAAGAGGAAATGATATTTGTGAATTACTTCATCAGCCATGAGGAAGAGATGCTCCTCTTTAGCAAATCGGATCACATCTTCAATGCATTGTCTGCTCTGGACCTGACCTACACAGGACAACCACAGGTTCATAATTAGGATATTATATAAATGTCTAAACTATCAAAAAGGAGTTATGTGTTGATATTTTAGATTAAAACTGTGTCAAACAAATTCAATGTGAAACCACACACAGAACACATACCGGTGGGGTTTCCAGGGTTGATGATGCAGAGGACGCGGGGGTTACAGTGCTGCCTGGCTTCCGTGACGGCTCTCCTGAGCTCGTTGACGTCCAGGCTCCAACACTTGTCCTCATCAAGGTAGTAATTAATCTGCACAGCACCCAAGTCTGCCAGGGCTGCTGAGTACAGAGGGTACTGGGGGATTGAGATCATCACTCCCGTACGGTCACGACCCTCGCCGCACACCAGCAGTTTCAGCATAGTCTGGGATCGGGAGGAAGAGGGGAAAAGGTGTGGAATAAAATAAAACAGAGAATGGAGACGGAGTAGGAGTAGGAGACATTGTGCACATTGTATACTATGAGCTTACAACTGAAAATCTAACCCACTTCATGTAAATGTAAATGATTCACAACTCCATAGTAAAACAGGGAATTGTTTCTTTCAATATAAAAAAGTTTGGCTCTTACAGAAGTATCACTTCCCTGATTACAATCATACGCTCTAAATCAGCCCAGCTTGTCATAAAGGCACTGTTCAAGTTACCTCACAAAACAGAGAAACTCATGGATTAGGCATAATTTAAAGCTTATCTCTAGAGGCTTACACATTAGTTGCACAATGTGAGGCTGAACAACTTCCCAGAGGTCAAAATGTAACAGGTATTCACACAGAGTGCAGCACAGATCTCCTTTATGATAGCACAGTTAACAAACACTCCCTATATGTACACAATAAAAAATGTCCCTGTTTAATCCTGTTTGCCTTACGGCAGTTTACAGCATTCAGGAGCCTGATTAGATTGCATAAAACAACTCTACAGACAGTGACAAAGTTCTGTGGGTGAAGTAACATCACCGACATGCAAAGTACAGCTGAGTATATAATTAACAGAATAAAGAACAGATTCTGTTTAACAGATTCTGGTAACTATGTCACCTTTAATGTGACTTATGGGACGTTTGCTGTACAGTACGTACGAGTAGAGATACCTACCACAATAGCATCACTGGCACCAGTGGAGAGGTAGATGTTGTCGGGGTTGGAGGGGATTCCACCATCCCTCTTCTCTATGTAGCGAGCAACATCCTGACGGACGCACTCAATGCCCTGGCTGGCACTGTAGGCCCCTTGAACACACGACAATGTACTTTGATTCAAACAAAGTTCTGCATCGATCAGCAGCTCTGTTTGTAAAGCACTATCTAAAGGAATTAATTATTAATGACTAGGCCAACAGAGGCAGATACTAGTGATGTGTGTGTTGTAGTGGAAAATAAAAATGTGGTTGGTGGAGTGAGAGGGAGTTGTCTGACCTATACTTTGGCCTCCACAGGCCCCGAGAATACGCTGCGCTCTTTTCTTGGCATCCTCTGGGAACTTGTTGTCCTCCAGGAGCTCAGGGTAAGAACATAGAGCCAGGACCTGAGAGAGAAATAAAAATAATGTGACCTACCTAACAAATAGTTGTCAAGTCATGTCAGGTTTCACTATAATTATGTGTGCTCATAAACCACTAGAAGTCCAGAGTGATACCAGCCAACGCTTTGAAAAGTGGTCCAACCTGTCTGAGAAAAGTGATTGGTTTCTGGCCCATGGCGTGAGCGTCACCTATGTTAGCCTTGATGACTTCTGTGAAAGGCTTCTTGGCTCCCTGGAAAGACAAAGACAGATCAATAACTTTTCGGGTTAGGGTTTGAGTATATGTAAGAGAGCAGATAAGCTGTTAAATATAAAGCTTTTCACTGAACAAAACACGAACAAGATGTGTCGAAACATGAAAAGGCATAGGAGGGAGAAAGTTAAATAATAGCTGCAGCTGTGAGACACGACACATGTGGCACATGGCAAAAGCTCAGCTCCTCTTTTTCTTTTTTTTTTTTGCTTATCTTTCACTTTTGTTCTTTATCTTTCACTTTTTTCAGTATCTAGACCAATATGGCTTCCCAATGAACAAGGAATGTGCATTTGTATTGTTTAAGTTGAGTAAGAATATGCAGCATTTTTCTATATTTTAATACCAGACAAGTTTAATCGGATGTATGATTAGATTTTATCGGCTGCAGGCCTCAGAAATTGTTCCACCACCTGTATTTCAAACCTGATAGCTTATCACATTAAAGATAAAATCTTCAGCCTCACTGGACGGCTCAGTATGTAAATCATCAGAGCTACTTGCATTCGACTCACTCATCTCTCATTAGCACCCTTTTGTTTTACACAGACCTGGCACAGAAGATGATTGGCACAAAGCCTGTGCTGTCCTGGGCAGGGATGATATGGAAACACAAACTCCACTCCCAGCGGTTAGAAAACTACTCAAGAACTGCTGGCCTGGCGAAAACTGCATGACAAGCATGATCCTTTTTCTTTTAAAACGATTCTTCTTATTCTATCCACTCACTTTTTTTTCATCTCTGACCTAATCGGATCCCACAAGCTCTGGTTTGGGGCCTGCATGTCTGTTTACTGCTTTCAACATGCTGCACCTGTTGCTGTTGGTCAGAAGAGGTAATGTGACAATAGATGACCTTGTTACTTTGTGTCAGGGCTGACCAGTGTGGTTTAAACAGATATTATGATCATCTTTAAGTTGTTTTGGCTTCATGGCTTGCACATAGAAACTGCATGAAAACGTCACTGTTTACATGGTCAGAGTCAGAGGATTTCAGCCATTATAGCGTAGCAGGACAAAAGTCAGGATCAGGTCAACTTATTTGTCATCTTGCTGTCCTCCGTGCAGGCACCGAACAAAGCAAAACCATGCAGACTGTGCCCCTCAGAGTGCGGTTTTTGTGGCCTGTTGTGTCCTTTCCCTGGTTAGCGTGACTCAGGTTTAACATGGCATAGTAATAGCGATTGTTTAGGATTCTGTACCCAATAAGGACCAATGACAGATTACTGTGCTAGTGGTACTTAAGTACAGGACACAGGGAAATACAGAGTTGGACTGGTCAGTCATTGTATTCCTGTCTCACAAATCCAGTAATTATCTTAAAACCATCCACTGTCCTTCAATCCTGAGTGTCTTTCTACACCTGCTCACAGAAAAATGTCTATCACAGAGTTTTACAATAAAAACCGCACCACAATGCAATGTGAGTATTTTAAGCATGCGGTTTGGTTCCTGTCGTGCATGTCACTGCATGTTCCAGATGATAAAATACCAGATAAGGTCACAGAAAAAAAACAACCTTAGACTACAGGCAGCGTAAGCCATGTCTGTGTCGGCAAAAGCAACATGGTCCTTTAGTTTTGCATTTAGTAAGATAAGACTTGTTTGAAATCTAAGTAATTGGGAGCAGCCAATTTCCTTTTAGTCCTTGTCCCTGCCTGGTTATCAAGCAACAAAGAGGCTGCTGTTCTCCGGGTATAAGAGGAGCCAGTTGGTTCGTCAGCTCAGCTCAGCTCAGCTCAGAGTTCTCCTGCTCAGTCAGCACCAGGCACTGATTACACAGTCGGGAGCAGTGAAGCAAGCCAGGAAACTCTGTGGCTCTCCAGGCTGAATCAAACCTGACCCAGCAAACTCACAATAATCATCACTCATTCATTGTTCATTCATGCCAAAGTAATATGACAGGTTATAAAGCAAGCTCTAACTTGTGCAAGGTGAAGGATCACCAGTGCCGCTTTGCTCATGTTATTTATGTAACTCACCAGCGTTTTAATGTGATGCCATTTGAGATGCAACTAATATTTTCAATTCATTCTGATGAAAGAAACCCAGTTATCAGAAACAGACAATGCACTTTAAAACTAGATGTTTTTTTGTTGCTGTTGAAACGCTCTGCTGTCACTACTCCTTTCTTTGTCTTTGACAATGCAGACCTGCCAGCAGCTGAGATCTGAGCCTGAATTAGCTCACTGCACACACACTGTCATGCCAGATGTCTGCGTAAGGATTTATAAGGGTCGTCAGCACACCGGCGCATGCATGCACAAACACACAGTCTCATAAAACTGCTGAGTTGTCAGTAAAAGTGTTCCAGTCACAGATCTGACAGGAAGCAGTACCCCAGATGACTGGACAAGAGCAGCCATTCAAACCCTGCTGACCTCTTTTAGAAAACTCCTGAATTGTACATTTCAGGCATTTGCAAAGCTGCAAGCGGTGGCTTAAAAGGAAAGAAAGTCAATATTTAAAGACATGTTTTTAGTTGAATTTTCAGGAAAAATGTTTGTCAAAAAGGAGACAAATGATGACTTACATCCCTATTAGCATATTCTGCATCATGCAGGCTTTCCAAACGTGTGTGTTTTGGAAACTACACTACACTACACTACCTCTAGAGTCTGGATTTTACCTTTTAAACAGAAATCTATGAAAATCCCTGAATAAAAACATGGCACTGCAGAAAATCTTTAAGGTTATTCCAGTGTTTTCAGCATCCGTTCGTATCTGAAGGAAACTGTGTAGCTGTGTGTAAAGACCCTCCTGGCATTGAAAGGCCTCTGACACTGCTGGGCCTCACAGCTGCAGCGTAGTCCAATAAACTCTCCCCTCACCGAAGGAGGAGGGAGTTGGCCCGAACCGAGAGAGACAAAAGAAGAGGGAATATAACCACTCTTCTTATGTAATAACCCATCATCCCGTCCCACAGTCACCTCAGGCTAGAGGGAATAGAGTGGAATGCACAAAAGCCGGTGTTCCAACACTTAAATCTACAACTCTCGCAGTATTATGACAAAAATAATGATGTTTGCAAGGGGTAAGTGTGCTGTAACCATAAGTGGAGTATGTTTTTACATCACTGTAACATATTCAAGATTTCAGGGTTAATGTATATATATATTCCACATCTCTTAATCACATAATGCTCCCACAACAGAATTGTTATATTACACCACAAACTATAAGCATATAAATATTTGCATGTATACACTGACTTTGCTGAATAATGTAGAAATTAGATGATGGCGCGCAGCATGTGTCATCCCTAAACACACGCTGTACGCCATCATCTAAGTTTTACGGTCTCTACTGTGTGGCTCTGTGTAGCATATAATGTTGCAACATAGCATAAATCAATTCTGTCACGGTAAAGGTGATTGTTGGTTGGGAAAGTCAGCAGATCAGAGAAAAAAAATGAAGCCTAACAGGAATCGGTATATGAGGCCAAAGTGTAACATTACATGGAGGACACAGGGGCTTTGTTGAAAGCTGACCTAATGTCTCTGAGGCCACAGTATCTACTTCTGCTTCATTTCTTACCATATCTAGAGGGAGAGAGAAAAAAAAAAACGCAGCGTGCCAAAAGCCACTAAGCTTAAAACACATTAAATCTCAGCTCAGTGGTTGTTTTAATATCAAGAGAATTTCCAAAAGGTTGCAGCAGAAACGAAACGATCAGCTTGAGTAAATACCAGCTGCTGAAGTGATTCAAGTGATTCAACAGCTGTGCGGATCATCCACCGCGCAGAGTGGAACAGTGGTTTTCACGACTTTCACCATGTCAGTTTTGTATTTACTATATCTATATCCGGTTTTTGCTCGCGGTGTCACTCAAGTCTGTCACGTCGAAAACGCAGACGGCTGCAAATAGAAACGCGACACCCCAGTTTTCATAACTTAACTCCCCCGGGGAGTGTTTTCTTCTTCGTCTCGTCTCGTCTTTTCGTCTCGTGCGCTCGGACTCTTAATTACTCCGGTCCTCGCGCGCCGTGTCACGCGCACGCAGCAGCCACCGACCCACACACACACACACACACACATACATGTACCCAAACATCCAGTACTTTTCTAAAAAAAACCCGTCTTTACTTTACCTCTCTCAGCTCCTTCTCTATTTGCACGGCCCGCTGCACTATGGGACCGCGCACCGCGTACTCGACCCGCTTCACATTGGGGTTCATGTTGTCCACAGTGAGCACTCTGCTCCGGCACGACACCCCGTTCACCTTTTCCTTGGACATTTTTCGGTTTTTGTCTGATATCTGAAACATAAAGAACAACGGCGAAGCGTTAAGAAAAGAGCAGAAAGCCGCCTGACTCTATCTGGGCCACGGCAGACGAAGCGCATCGGCTCTTACCAGCTGAGCTGAGCGGAGTCGGTGCGGCTCTCGTGTTTTCTTTCCTCCCAGCTGAGCTTCTCTCAGCTCTGACAGTTCAACGTGTAGTTGTTCATATTCCCACCCGACCGCCCCGCCTTCGCTCACTTCTGAACGTGATTGGTCGGACTTCTTCACCGGCTGCTTTATGGGCAAAAAAAAAAACAAAAAAAAACCCAACAAAAAAACAAAAAAACAAAAAGAAAAAAGCGCCTTCACGTGCCGTGGAAGAAAAAGTTCCCCTAATCTTTTTAACAGGCAGAAATGTGAGGAATAACAGACCGCGTGGTGTAATGTCTTAAGACGCCGTGAATGCAAAGTAGGTCAAAAGCACCTCATGAACCAAGCTCGCGTTTTTTAACGCATCGATTTGTGCCTTTTTCTGTGTCGGTTCACGGCAGAAATGTTGTTATTTACGCAAAACGAAAACAGGAAATATAAGTTTGGCGTCTTTCTGAGACTAACACGTACGAAACTAAACGACTCGAGCATTTAGTTGGTTAAGAGAATGAGTTTTCGACATAAAAAAAAAATTATTTGCTTCTTTCATGTTTCTAATTGGAAAAAATGCATGTGATTTGTGAAGGTGACTATTGCTCCTCATCGCCAACTGGGAGGTACAAATTGTATGGTAGGTATGTCTATCCTGTGGCCAACAATACAATTATTAAACACCTGGAAGACACAGACTGTCACTGGCATTCATTAAGAGTTGTTTTGTTCACCTGGTGAAAAAGTCAAACCACCTTTACCAGTTCCTAAAAAAAACAAGTCTTGATTCCCAGCTACTGCAGGGTAGTCTCATTTAACCAATTATGCAACATTCATCACAGTAGTTATTCAAATCTTACTGTGATGTCTGTTTCTCATTTGGAGTTTTTTGGGAGAATGACCAAGGTTATAAAAGACCCCTTAGGCTTCGGGCTAAGGTTCAGGTTAAGGTGTGAGGAAATACAAACCAATGTCTAAAAGAGATTTCAACACCAAGCTCCACAACAGTGTTGCCATCTCGATGTACTTTTTTTTTGTATTTAACCTTTATTTAACCAGGAAACCCCTTGGGAATAAAATTTAGTTACCTGAGTGGTTACATAGTTCACAGACCTGCTCCGCTCTTGACGCCAAAAGACTATTAACATGACACTGTGTTGTCGTGACATGAGGCCATGCCTTAGCCTCTGTCCTTATAAGCAACTGCGGACAGCAAAGGGAATCACATTGCCCCACATGAGCTACATATCAAATTCAGAACGCAGAGGCACGAGTTAGTAACAAACGGGTGGGAAGATCCCGGTGTTTCGAAATCTTCCTTTGCATATCTTTTGTTTCGTCGAGTGAAAGAGACAGGCTTAGCTGTTTGCATGTGTGTTTGTCAGCCTGTGCGCGTAGGACAGAATGTGAGACAGGGAAACCGCCCCAGATGTCTTGGAAAGGGCTTGGGAAAGACATCTGATATCCCAAACTAAAACGGTTCACATAAAAGCATGTGATGCCGTGTGTCATGCAGCGCGTATTTTAGCAGCATCAGACGACAGTCTGTTCCACTCGGCCTAAAAGGACAGGTCAACGGCCACATTATTGATGTTTGGAAATCGCTCGGCAATTATTAAATATAGATTTGAAGATTTACCGGACAACTCAGTAGTCCTGGCTCGTAGGTAAAACATGTCTGAACATAAGTGGTTTCCATTTTTAACACAGGCCATGTGCAACTGCTGCCAAGAACACATAGGTGTCCTGAAAGTGTTAAGACCCGAGAGTGTATGTGCATCTTAATGAGTGCATATATGTGAAAGAAGCTAGTGTTGTGAGTGCATCTTTAAGGCAAACCACTGACAAGCTGTCAAAGATAAGACGAACAACTTCTGACAACAACCAGACAAAAGCTTTTCTACAGTTAATTATCTGACTATCTAGACTTATCTAGACTTTCGCAGCTTGTGCACCGGAGTGTGTAGTTCGTAAATAAGGTGAATCCGAACAACTGTGAGTTTTTAAAGGAAAAAAAAAAAAAAAAACGATCACGGTGACATAAGGAAAACATGGAGGGTTAGTGTGTAAAATGTGCAGCTGCTCAGTTTTACCACAAGGGGAAGACATCCAGTCAAAATGTCACAAGACCATCTGCATTAAGAAAAGACAAAAGCCTTTCACGAAAACAAAATATTTTTTATATTTTGTGGTTGTTTTTTTTTTTTTTAAACAGGGCTCAGTAAAAATCAATGATACAAGTGAAATGCAGTAAAGATATTAGAGTGCACTGACAGTACATCAAGTCCAAGTCTGATGGATTATTTTATCCCACTGCTAATTTACATGTGGGACTTTGTGCAAGCATTGCAAACCTATATTACATCTGACATCTTACGAAGGCACCAACCTTTGATAAATTATATTGACAAGTTTTCTTGGTTTGACAATAAAACTATATATATTCACTTTGATAATTCCAGTAACACAAAAAAAAAAACATCTTGCCCTCACGCTTTTTTAATATCTTTATAGTTATCTTTATAAAACATGATCTGTGTGCTGCAAGTCATATTCAGTATCAGAATAAATAATGTGATTCCTTTCTGAAGAAAAATAAAAATACTGATAGAAAAGTAGAAATCTAGAAGTCACGATGATGGTCGGAGCAAAGTATCCGCTAATTTACATAGATGATCACCCCTCATTGTTTTGGAGAGAAACTCTTAATTCAGAAAGTGCACCATTACAAAAAAATTGAAATGTGGCTTTTTTTTTTGTGCACAGAAAAAGTAAAAGAAAAAAAATCATTAAGCTACATTCCATTCAGAAAAAAAACAGTCATTGTTTACACAATATAAATAATAACCATACTGTGTACTGAATCTGTCATGACCAAGCAGATATCCCAAGCATAAAAAATCTTCTTGATTATAATAAATGTAGATCACGTACCTTTTCATAGCAGTCATTTACCAAAGAAAATAACTTTTACCTCATTCATTCATCTTTATGTAAAACAGAACGGTGCTGAATTTCAGTTTCCTTCTGCTTTACACAGATGATTACATTTTCATGTCATTCTAAGTTTGTTTTTTTTTTTAAACAAAACACCAATCTGCAGTAGATCACTAAAAGATGAGCAAAATGTTGGACACTGAGACTGAATAAATTAGATGTTTGCTTGTGAACACAACTAGAAGCTGTCATTTTCTGTGTTACTAAATAGACACCTATCAGTCCAATCAAAAAGAAACAACTGAGGACACCGGGACATTCAAGTGTCAAGTGTGCATCACACTGATTGAAATAAACACACAGCATGCACTTCAGCTCTCTGAAATGCTTTGTAGATCCCAACTTCATTGGCATGTGGCCTTAAAGACTGCTTCCAGCAACAAAACTGTCAAGCATGTCTTTTTTCAATGGTTTTAGCCACTTTGGAGTGTAACATACCCATTTCCCTACTCTATAGGCAGTATGTGTGTCTGTATGCAGAGTGTGCCAGCTTATCTACATGAGTCCACAGCAAGGTTCCTTATTGTTCGACTGTTCCTCTTCGGGGGCTCGAAGTTTCAGCAGCGGAGGGTCTCCGCTGGCTGGGGTGAAGTACACCTGGCTGGGGGAGGCCTCTGGCTCTATGCTGGGTGTCTCTTGGAGCTCCTCACGAGGTGTGGCATCCGCTGGTGTACCAGGAGGCTCCTCCTCTAGGGGCGGGGGCAGGGGTGGCTGAGGTGCTGGATACTTATTGAGCTTGGCAGCTGCCCTCTGGCGTTTCAGGTCAGCTAAAGTGTGGTGTGATTTCTCTCTACTCATACTGTCTGCCCCATCACCCTCTGCAGACCCAGGCACTAAAGCGGCTTCAGGTGCGGAGCTGAGCTGGTAGGAGGCGCTGCGATCCATGATTCCTCCACCACTCCACAGCTCTCCTGGCACAGAGGAGGCCAGAGAAACAGACGTCCCTCCATTCCCTAGGCTTGACATGATTTTTCTGTCTGCAGCCTCCAGTTCTTCAAAACGAGACATGGCTCCACCGGCAACCTCACACACAAAGCAAACAGAGCATTCAGTTAGTGCTGTCAAGACTAACGTGTTCATTTCTGTGATTAATTTTAAATACTTGAAATGTAAAAAAAGATAAATAAGTAGTGCAATAAAGGCAGCTGCATATTGTTTACTTCCTGTGGTGGCTGACTTATGATCAGCCACTAACACTATTAATGCAGCTGTTGCATTCCTAGGGTTAGTGTTACTAGTTTAACTACATTTCTGGTGGTAATATCACCGTTAATGTAGCGTCTCAGTAAAACTCTTTGTTAAATCAAGTCGTGTGGCAGCACACTGACTACATTTTCTAGAGCATTTGTAAAGCTCACACCCAGCAGAGCTTTCTGCAGCAAGCTGAAATAAAACAGATGATAAGTATGCGACGCCACCACCATACATGGCTGTACGTATGTATATTCAGCTGATAGTTGAACCCAGATTATGTAAACAGTAACAGGCTGAGTATAAAGGAAGTCCAAGATGAACTGTTTCTATGTTGTGAAAAAGATTAATCATTCTCAGCAGAATCTTTCCTTGTAGCTTTTTCATATTTACTGGACTATAACTATTTATTAATTATCATTTCTATAAGGGCATATAAGATATTATTGCCTTAAATTTAAATGGTCTTGATGGGTTTTCAAATTCAAATGGCCCTGGTTTTTGTTATTATTTCTGTTTAATTAGTTACTTCTTTCAAGGTGACAGTCAATTTTGATGTCCTCTATTCAATAAGATATGCATTTTCATCAGTTTCATCTCTGAAATTGAGAAAAGAAAAAAAAACTGTGACCATGGGAAAAATGTCCCCTACATCTACATCTCTGGTCCTCACCATGGCATGCAGGTGTAGCTCATTGTCCGTTTGTCTGTCCTCATCGTCGTCTTGCGGCTCTGGCTGTCTGCCACGCTCCTGCCACACCATGGCCTCTTTATGGTGCTCACGTCGGTACAGACTGGAGCGCTCATTCACGCTGACCCGACGCACCACCTTCCTGCATCCACAAACAAGAGAGATGGAACAGTGAGCACTACTCACACTACACAACTGCTCAAACTGTAACTGTACACATCCTTGAATTCTTTTTAGCCCCTCACCCCCTGCTGCCAGTGCTAGACGCTCGTCTTTGCAGTGTTCCCTTCTGCCGGTCCTGGCTCTTCATGATGGCATCGTGTTTGTGCTTCAGGTCCATCAGTTTGGCTCTGACCTCCTCATCCATACACACATCTAAAAAGGCAGCAGCATCAGTGTTTAGACACTGGAAGGTGACAATTTTAGGTTCTAAATGGGTTGTTCAATTTATAAGAGAGGGATCCTTTACACTTTACACTGGAATCAAAACAATACGCAGACAGCAGCAGGAACAGAAGCAGTACATCTGTAAATGTGACCAGAACGCTGAACAGACTCTGCTGCCACATGACTACTTTGGTACACAACATTTATCGGCCAGTGCAACGAATAGCATTCTGTGATTTACTCAACAAATGGAAAATCTACCCATATGTGGTGCTTTGTGGGTGTTGAATTTATTCCTTATGTATGATATGTGTAAAAATGTCCAAAGCTTATCATCATTATTGACATAAATATTGTCACAATCCCGTTTTGAGATCGTTTTCCTGTCCGGCCCGATATGACTTACCCAGGGGTGTCTCCTCCAGTGCAGATTTCGCGTTTAAATTAGCTCCGTGGGCCACAAGCAGTTCCACCATTTGGATCTATAAAACAAATGTACACAAATCAACAATAGATATAGACTAAAATGCTTTAAAGAACCATTTGACACTGAGGTTGTTGCTCCGGGGCAAAAAAAAAAAAATCACAGACAAGTTAAAAAAAAGTGGCTTTTGCATATTTTCTGATTCAGCTCAATTCAAGGGACACGTGAACATAAAGCATTTCACTGTTCCAAATACAGTGCATGAGTTATTCAATAAAATGTTCTCATGTTTATTCTAGCACCCCCTAGTGGTTCACAGGTTACTAAATAGCAAAAGGCACCACTCACAGACACACGGACAGACATGCTGATCGCCTTGCATTACTGCTGGGGGGATTAAAAAGCTATTAATTGGTTATGGGTTATTTTGTTTTTATTGCACTGCAGCACTAACCTGTCCCCAGCAGGCGGCAGCATGGAGCGGCGTCCAGCCATCAGAGTCCTTCACTTCAACCTGAGCCCTGTGCTCCAGCAGCAGCTCCGCCACAGACATGTAGCCATTAGCAGATGCTATATGGAGCTGGAAGAGAAATTCAACACAGTAAAACACACAGTATTAAAGAAACCTGTTGATTTAGGAAAGCATTTCCCAATTCGCTAAAATTAATTTTCTAATTTTCTTTACACCTAAATATCTTGGGAGAGTTTCATGATAATTGACTGGTGAGAAGATCCAGACTCCAGATTTCTGAAAGATGCTAATGTCAAAATATTTCCCTCTAGTTGTTGTGTCACTCTTGCTCACCAGTGTTGTTCCATTATCATCCTGAGCGTTTAGGTCTGCTCCGCTTTGGAACAGTGGCTGAATGTCAGCCAGCATAACCTTCTCTTTTGCCCCTCGGCATTCATCTATACGGTCCTGAGTTATCCCTGCACACGCACAAATATACATAAACACACAAAGAAAGAAACAAGGATGTCAAAACACATACAGTATTTATTAAAGTCTGAGTGTATCTTTTCTTTTCTGTAACATTCCGTTAAACAGTTTTGATAAATGACTGAATTTTCTGACCCTGTTCAGCCATAACCATCTCCAGCAGCTCAAGGGTGGCCTCGTCCTCACAGAGGTCATAGGGCATGTTGCCGTCCGCGTTGACTGCCAGCAGGTCAGCTCCACTAAAAGCATACATGCACAAACACACAAATGCAGGCACAAGTATGTACTAATATGCAAAACTGCATTATAGTACTAGTGACACTCCCTGGTGTACTCAGCCACACATTTGCAAAGTGTGTTCAAATTCAGGCCGCTGCCAGGTTTGCATTGTTTATGTAAACTAAATAATCTTAGCAAAGTCAGTAAATTAAAATGATGCTAAAACTCACGCCTGAATCAGGAGCTGCACCAGTCCTGTGTGTCCACAGGTGGCAGCAGCGTGCAGCGGTGTCCACAGCTCACTGTCACAGGCATTCACACATGCACCAGCATCCAGCAGGCACTGCACTATCTCCACAAAGTCATCAATGCAGCACTGAGAAGACAGGTGTGATGGAGATGTATGAAATGAATACTCATGCATGCAAAAAAGTACGGATAGCAACTAGAAAAGACAGTAACAGTGGAGTTAACAGAAAACATAATACAGGCAAAACGTTATCAAAAAGAATTCACCTATGCATGAGTTTAATGGAAGCAAATACACTGGTTGTACTGGCAGAAAAAAAATGTGTAGGTACGGGCCAACTCTCTGCTGTGTAAACACATGTTTTCCAGGGGAAAGAGCAGAGTCAACTAGTCCCATAAAGAGTTCTCTGTGAATGCAAATACTCTTCACAACTTTATGGTAGCACAGGGAAGTATTACCTTATAAAGTGAAATAAAAAACACAGAAAGCAAAGAAAAGAAGACAGATACAGTGACCTTTAGACTTCGAAGGTCTTAGATTTGTGTGTTTCAAGATCCAAAAGACAAGACAGGAGCCCTGTTATGGTTTGTTCTTAGGCTGACTGGAAAGGAATGCAAGCCAAAGTAAGCTGGCACGTTGGCCTTCTAACTAAAATAGTGGGAATGAATCAGTGTGCTCATGTAAACTAACTTAAGATAAGTTAAGGGTGAGACAAAATAAAGGCAAACAATCATTAGTGAGCTTAATGCTGTGACCGCACACACGCTGGCTGCACAAAAGGTGACCTGCCTTGTTAAGGACAATCACAACCTGTAGTATAAAACTGTGTAGGTGACCTCATTCATTACTGGAACTGACAAATATACAGCGGTGGGTTCTTGTGCATGTGTAACAGGTCGACAGTAAAGCAGCTTAAATGTGTTGCAGTGTGCAGATTTTATGTGGTAAAATCTGCTTCTGAATATGAACCTGTTGGGAGATCATTTTCAGATGCAGGAAAGTGAGAATGCTTTTTGGATAATTGATGCCACACGATTAATTTTTAGGTGGTGAGAGAGCAGATTAATGCAAAAGAAGATGTAGGGTACACATGGAGAGCAGGGATGGCGGATATCAAGAGTTTAACTTCTCAAAGTCTTGTGTTTACCTGATGTAAGGCTGTGAGTCCATCCTCATTGAACAAATCTGGGCTGACGCCACTGTTAAGCAGCTCCCTCACTAAAAGAAGCACACGCACAGCATTATGAGCATACCTGGGTAGAGTCCTTTCCACGCAAATGTAACACTTGGCACATGTTCTATCTGTCTGTCCTAAATAGATACCAATTTTGAGTGAGCATGTGTCTGCAGGTTAACAATGAACTTTGAGAGATTTGCTGCTATAATTAGCCTTGATCCGGTGGTGGACAATACAGCTATTGAAAACAAAATACCTAGGCTATTACAATTAACATGTGATGTATCCAGTGTGAATTATGCATGAATCACTTGCTTTGAAACGTGGATTTCACAGAGCACCATGCCACTGTCTGATAAGCGCTTAGATCTCTGGAAAGGCCAATAGCAACTCTAACACAACAGTCGTAGTATTCCCAGACATTAAGAGTGAGGGGGGTTGAGAAAGCTCTGGATTAGCCTTTAGTTTGGTGCTCTGAAATCATAAGTCTTGAATTTCATCAAATATATCCTTGAATGACTTGCTAATGATTGATAAGGGTTGCACAAAAGGTCTTTGTATACAATTTGAGGATTTCTGGCATGACTTTACAGTGTTAGTGTGTGTGTGTTTCACGTGTACGCAGGTCTCTACTTACCTTCCTGCAGGTCATTGCGTGCAGCTGCATCTAGCAGGGTTATAGAATTGGGGAATGTCACTTTTGTGGTACGCGGCTTTTTCTTATCTGCTTTAGCCCTTGATCCGCGCACCGCATCCTTTTCCATCTGCGCCCAAGCCTTCAACTGCTGTGCCCGCCGCTTCTGTGCGTGCTTCAGGCGTTCAGTGGCGCTCAGACGGCCAACCGTGGCCATCTCAGCCAACAGCTCACTGTGATCTGCCGCCATGCCACCAAAACACTGCGTGGCCTGTTACAGGGGCTGAATTTATTTAACCCTGTTCTCTTAGTACAGAATTTTCTATCCAAAATGAAGGCTTCCAAATTTTGTGTCCTTAAAAAAGGCCCTCCTGTCAGGCCAAACAGGCCTATATTACAGCCTGTACGACACTGGAGGAGAGGTTAGCAGTTTGTACAAAAAGATCCTGCAAAATATATCTACAAAATACCAAAAGACTTTACAAAAAGTTCAAGCAAACTGAAAAAATGTCCAAAATACGATGTATCTAACCAACGTATGTTGTAGAATTAGGTAATGGATAATGCCATGACTTGAAGCAATGTCTCTTTCCCATCTTTCAGATTGAAATTCTTATCTTTCCAAGGACAAAAAGAGGGAGAAAGGTGTCCGAAATCCAACCATCCAAGCTGTGGTTTGGAACCATCCATCAGTCCTCCCATCCATGTCATATGTGGTAACTTTGACAATGATCCACTGGTAGAAAGGGTCAGAGAGAAAAAACAATATACAGCCAGAAAAACAAAGTCAAACCACACTCCAGGTTTGAGGTTCCATCTCAGCTTTTAGTCCATAGTGGCAGTATCTATGTCCAAGACTTACAGGAACAAGTCTATGAGAATCCATAGTGGCAGTGTGCAGTACAGAATATAGGTGCAGTAAACGATAAATTCACAGGATACGAAAACCAGCAAGTTTAAACAGCAGCAATAGAAGGGGGCATTAACAGGATCCACTCAAGGCCTACTCCAGTTAATGGAGAGTGACAGCATTCAAATATCCACTGGTGGTGATTGGACACTTTCCAAAGTCAACTTCCTGTTTTGTGTACAAGCTGGTCTTCAAAAGGAGAAAGTTAGGCTTAAAGGTTTTGCCTCCTGTCTGCAAACTGTAGGTAGGGAGAGAGGGGGAAAAAAAGCCAGGAAGAGAAAATGTGAGTGCTGTGTTACAGTATAATGTGCACACGCTACTCTCCTAATCCTGTTATCTTTAACCCCTGAGCTCCTTCCCCCTACTCCCTCCTCTCCCACTCCTCTTCCAAGGAAATCTGAGACGCTGGGACGCTTTTCATTAATGATTGACACACACTGCAGCTCAACACACACTTTGATGCTGGCGACACAGGCATAGACTGAGAAAGTGATGTTGTGGAAAAGTAGTTACATAGCTGCTATGTGACGGGTTTCAGTGCAAGTGCTAACCCTGGCAACCTTGGTCAGCAGGATTTCTCTCATTACCTTTCGTTAACTTCCCAGGTGAGTTTGGTGGCTCTCACACACCCGGCTCTTTCCAGGCTACTCATTTATTATTTAGGCCTGGGCCTGTGAGCGCTGAGAGGAAGGTCAACTAGAGGCACTCAGTGAGATAGCGAGTGACTGACAAGACACTAGGCCACAGACACTGCAACATGGAGCCAACTGCCTGAAAAGGTGGGTGGTGGGCTGAACACAACACGCCATAAATCAGCTGATTAGACAGGAGCATGGTGATTAGCTGGGTGTTCCTTCATGCTTTCATGTCACTGCACCTTAATGAGATCTTTTAAGTGACAGCTTTAAAATGTCTAGGAAAGAACAGAATTTTTGAGACTTCTGAGATATTAAAGGAAGGCTTAGCCTCCAATAACCCTACCTAATACCTGACCACCCCTAATATTTTGGAGACAGACCTTTTTCATTGGTTTCTTTATCGTGCTTTTCTACTATTTTTAGGATACCTGACCTCTCACCCTTTGTAACAAACCACAATGTAAGGATTTCCTTAGATTGGTGCAATGCACTTCCCCACAGACTGGTAGGCCACAACAAGGACAGTTTACACAAACAATATAAACATGAACACATGAACTTGGAATGCCCCGAGAAGGAATGAAGGTTAGTTCATTTATAATGCCAGTGATCCACGAGGTGACTTTCTTTACCCTGTCTTCCTCTCACAGGAAAAAGACATGGTATCCAAAGTCCATGTTCATTTCAAAAGGTCAACAGGAAACAAACTTGTTAAAAGGCCCGTACAGAACAAATGGGCTACGTCACAGAGCTACAAGCATAACTTCTTTGGTCAGAGTTAACAAATGGAAAAAAAGAGACTTTTCAATGGTATTTTGAGGGGATTTAAAATGTAAAAGGGTTCAAGAAATTGTGGGGGGGGGGGGATCACTGCAAGAACTTAACAGTGGCATTAGTGGGCAACTACCAGACATAATCTATAAAATCAGTAGAGTAAAGAGCTTAATTGCTCAGATTATAATTATTTTTTTAAGAACCACTGCACGTCTAAAATGGCTTTATTTTTGACTCCTATTTCTGTTATTTCTCCCGACAAACTTTATCAGTAAAAGACACATTCCCATGTCCAATACGGTGGTCAGGAGAGGGACATTTTGTGTAGGAGTCTAACAATTCAGAAATTTGCTGCATATAAAATACAGGCATTGTAAATGTTCTTTCAGTCTTATTTTAACAGTGTATATAACAGTGTATATGTTAGAGGCAGGAATTTTAAGCACAAGCGCTCTAATGCCTTACACAGATTTGTATTATTACACTGAGAGCGCTGCAATAATTAAAACTACCTTCACTGTTGCTGTAACTGTCTTTTGCTGTATTACGGAGGAACTAGACGTGAATCCGATGACAATAAACCTTGTTTACTGTTTCCACAGTCACCCAGAACACACCGTCTCCTCTGACAGTGCTGTGCCTTTTACTCTATAGACTACTCAGGGGTTTTCCTGCATTAGAATTAGGAGGCAGCCACCTGCATTAAATTTTGCACCACATTCAGCCCTCTACAAAACCCTGTTGGGGTTCTAGATGAAAAACACTATACTTTGTTTTTCTTTGAGACCACCGACAAATGTTGCTGTCCATTTTAGGGTGGAGATAAGATCATCAGTAAATCTGCGTTTCACAGTAACTTTGACAAAGTAATAGTTGATTTAACATGATAATTGTCATTTTCTTCAATCATATTTATTAAAACTTCTAAAATATGCTGCTTTTGAATAGTGTGATGGCACAGTGGACATCATCGGGAGGATACCACCTCCGCCTCATTCTGGGGGAAGGGATTTAAAGGGCTTTTTAAAAGGAGGGAAACTGGATTTGAGACTTACTTGTATTCGTTTGAAATAGGAAAAAAGAACAGCAACCAAAAACTTCTTCTCAGTGGGAATAAATGTCTTATCGTGAACACTCATTTGAGATGTAATTTAACTGACAACTCGTCACAAGTACAGACTCTACCGTACATCTTAAAGTCTTAGACTTCTTAATGGACCACAATAGACTTAACTAATGTGGAATTAGCTATGGTAGGTTATACCTGTTGCCTGTCTAATGTTTGTATATTAGACTAGCTCCTAACTTTGCAGGGTGTGGTATATAGTCATTTAATGGGTCATTGGTTAGGTAAGGGCAATGGTAATTAGACTTATTCATTATATAATATATGATTTAGGAAAAAACTGTGGTTATGAAGCATGCAAACCTAAAATACAGACCAACTTTGACACATGCACTCACATCAGACATCCCCATTTTCTCAGTTATAATATAATTTACACATTTAAACATACACACTCACACAGTCAGGGCACAGGAGAGTGTTTCCTGATTAACAGACTTGGCAAAGGGAGCCAGACAAGTAAAATCTCAGCCAAAGCCAATTAGTGGAAGGTATCGTGGGAATGGGGCTGGGGCTGAGGCTCAGACACTATGATGTTGAGTCCTGAATCCAGGTACACAAACACAAAAAATACATTATGTCTCACCAAGAATTCCTACTTCTTAGTTTCCTCTTGTACCTCAACTGCAAAATTCCACAAGTACACTAACGCTGCAACCCTGAGCAAGAGTGTCAATGAAGAAGGCAACTACTGCTGTTCAACTCCAGAAGGAAACTTTATAGCATTCTTTCTAGTAACATGCTTTCTAGACATTCCCTTATAAATTAAACACATTTAAAGTAAATCTTAAAATACAATTCATAAGTAACATTTGAATGTGCTATTTACCTGAAGACAAGCTGGGTGTGTGTGTTTGTGCACATGCCCACTTTATATAGGACACTTGGTACCCATGTAAGTCAGCCATCGGCCCACGTTTCTCTCTCCAAACTGGGCCCTGTCTGTGTAAACCAATACTGAACACAAGTGTTTGTATCATTCCCCGCAATCTTACTTTCTCTAAACTATAGCCTTTCAGTTCAGTTTGAACTGACACACTAAGTTGCTTTGGATGAAAGTAGTATTTAATGATCAATGGAGAAAAAGATTTTTCTGTTTTCATTTTCTCTTTTAGGTTTTCCTCTGACAAATTAATCTCCTACACTTAGGGTGAAAAGGGAATTGTGGCAGTAAGACGGTATGAGAGCCTTGTGATCCTCGCAGTCAGACCGAACCATTCTGTACAAACTCTACTATAGCAGCGCAGCAAAGACCACTGAAAAACATGACTGAATATTTAGTGTGTTTGGAAAAATGTCCCTGCATCAATCTAACATTTGTAGACTTGAGACTTTTTCCACCTAATGACCTAACAGGAAGGGCTGTCTACAGCTGCTACGGCACATACACTCTCTCATTCAACCGCTGGAATGAATAGACTACTATGAATAAAACACACATACACTGTAGCTCATACATTCATCAAAAGGGTGGTACCTAAATGTATTAGCTGTGCGGGAAAACAACAGAAAACACATCTCCTGCTCAGCCTTAAATCTGGCTACACTGCAAATAGCCAAACAGCACTACTATTACACAGCTGTTGTGTATGTCCAACATCCTGGTGGGATATTTGCTGTGACCTGCTGGACCTTCTCACTCATTGAAACGAACAATGCTGAGTCAATTCAGCTTGATGATTCGGGAATGATCCCGCCTGCTATCTGAACTGATGCCAAGTGGCCTAATCTGCTTCTAAACTATTGTAAAAGGCTGTTTTTTGCCTCAGCAAACAGAAATAGAAACAGAATGAGAAAGATTACAAAAGAGGCAAGGGGAGGGGAGGAGGGTGGTCTACTTGAGAATAGGCAGAATAAGTCGTATCATGTGTAAAGGTTTGAGCAGCTCCTTATAATCACTCAGCAATCTCAGTAATTCCACACAGTTGCGAGAGTAAGGACAGAGTAAGAGGCTATAAGAAAGGCACAGCACACGTGACGCAGATATAGATATAAACAGACATAGAGTCACTGCTTTATCTGGAGAACAGGATACGGAATGACAGGGCAAGAGGATGTGGAGGCAAGAATGCAAAGGAGATCGAGAATTTGAGGAGGAGGAAGGATGGGGAGGAGACAGCAAAGACAAGCCTACCACTCCTCTGACTTTTGCTAAGCAGGAAGTGAAGACATATGTGGTACTGGATTGTATGTATTTGACATCCTCTTGCAGAATTCCTCACATCTTAACATACAGACACGGTGGCAAAAAAAAAAAAAATGCCTCAGTTACTCAACTCACAAAGAAAAGAAAAACAAACAGGAGTTGATAGAGAAAAGGGAAATCCTAATGAGAAGGACATAGCAGGGATCAAACTGAAGGAAATGCAGAAAGTGCTTGATGGCGATGGTGTGAGTGGATGTCGAATGTAACCTAACCTATTTATGACTCCAGATCTCTGACATCAACACCAAAACCTTCCATGTTTCTACAGTGTGCATCACCCAGCCTGTCCGCGTCTATACCGCGTGACCAGCAAATATTTGACAGGCTATGCTATGGAGCTGCTTTTAAAGATGTACTTTGACCAAACAAAACAAAAGCCTTCTTGTGAACAGCACTGGCAAGTCAAGTTCGACAAGAACAAATGAAGGTGGGCGTATTTAGGTTGATAAGTGTCAAATCAAATACACGGTCCGTGCTCCTCAAAGACATAAAACACAGCATCCCCCCCACCACCACCACTTAAAACAACTTAACATCATCCAGTTAACAAAGGATGACAGCACACAAACATGAGCTTTATAATACAATTAAAAATACATATTTGTAAATGCCCCTTAATTAATAAACAGCCCTGCAATACTAGAGTGAATTACACTGTGTATATTTGTGCCTCTTTGTTGACTCACCTTCAATGCTGGTCAATAAAACACCAGAGCTTGTACTGGATTGTACTGGACCCATGACACTGAACTGCAGCATGTGTTTTAGTGTGTGTTGTAATTGTGTCATATAGATTTATACGCACCGACGACAATAACAAGACTGGTTTCCTCATCGCTATTTTCATGTGTCATATATTATTACAAAAAAAAGGTCAACTTCATACATCGCCCCGTAACTTTTCATTTCAGTTGTTTGATTGAAATCGCTCCAAAAAAAAAAAAAAGAAAAAACGCTCATTACATCACGACAAAGGCTTCTGTCCCATTCCGTGAAGGATTACCTGTGGGTAGCAGATTAGCTAACCTAGCGGTCCACGCACTGCCCCGCGACAGGTGGCTAGTCTTGACAGGTAACGTACTGGAAGCAAGGCGGTTCAACCGGCACGGCCCGGCTTCATTCTTACCGTCCGAGTGCAGAAGAGGGGGTATCGCCACCAACTCTCTACTTACCGCGGTGTAACTAAAAAAACAAAACAAAACGACGAGACACCTGTTGAGCAGCGCTACACTCGCCTCCGATGCTAACGTTACCCTAGCTTCAGGTTAGCTTGCTTTCGGCTACGCGACAGCCCCGGACGCGCCGGTGTTTAGGTCAATTAAACGTCACGAACGCTTAATTTAACTACTAGGTGCGGAGTTCAGTCGAGCAAGGCTATCGGTATTAAAATGTCACTACAGAAAGGGGGGGGGGGAAGCGGCGACATCGTACCTGTAGAGCGTGCAGGAGCTCCTGTCAAGGTCCGCCGCTGTGAAACTGAATCAGCTGCTGTCCCCCCGCTGCAGCTCCAGCTCCAGCCAGACCTCAGGGAAATGCTTCACCATAACAACCGGACCTGCGCCCTCCTCTAAGTGCCCCATATCCTCCACCAGGGGGCGACAGTCCTCGAGCTGTGCTGCGTGTGGAGCCGTGGCGTGGAGGATGTTTACGCTCTTTTCCAACACTATATATTAGGCTACAGTATGTTACAGTATTCAAACATTCCGTGCAGGTTGAATTATCTGAACTCAGACTGGTTTGGCATCATTTGACATCGTGTGAATTTGCACATATTCTGCTATTTTAGAATAAAAACTATTTGGAGTCAGTGTACATTATAATACAATATTTACAGAAGTTAATTGCATGACTGAATGTTGGGTGAAAATATGTCACAACATAGCATCGTTACACACTAACACGTTGCACCACGTTTACAGTGAGGAAAATGAGGAAAGAGAACGTCGATCTTATAAAAATAAGTAGGTGTGTCATGTGCAAAAGTACCCATAGCCTTTTTTTTTAGGGCTGTACATGTGCATGTCAGTTAAAAATACACCACATACTTCTCACAATGAACTGTTAGGGTGTGTTTGTCCTACTCATAGTCTCACTTGACAATTCACTCAACACAAGTCTGAACACGTGCTTCTTTAATGTTCCCATATTCTAATATCAATTTAAATCAGAGTCAACAAACAAGTGGATATTTTCTTATGAATGCCTGTCTTGTCTGACTGGTTGCGGGATGCTTAATCCAAAGGAAGCTGCTCCCCTGCAGCCCCCGAATCAGCTGCTAATACCTAGAAACAGATACACCGTGGTGACCCTGTGATCAGCGGACCCCTGCAGTGACCCCGGCCGGCCAGCACAGCAGTGATACTCTGCAGAGACGAAACAGGGAAACAGCCGCTGTCACCGTCTCTAGTTTTCCGGATGAGATACCAGACAGAATATTTATAATGTTTACAGTACAGAAAATTCTAAATGATCTATCCATAAAGCAATAAAAGAGAAAAGAAAACACACTGACGGACTGAAACAAGAAGTTGTGGAGCTGGATTTATTAAGTTATGTTCATAAATGTCATCCACGTATCCGGAGCATCGGTGATGTACTCTTACTCAAAAGAGTTTCACTTATGATGAGGAAGCAACATAACAGTTGTTTCTCATATGTCTCTTAATTCTAAAGATAGAAAGATAAAGAACAACCACTAGTCTACTCGTAATTGTACTTTACTTTACTTGTCTAATTGCTGAACAGATAACATTTCAGCACTTGTGTAGTTATACTATTAAACCACAAAACAGTTTTCTCACTTTCTCTGACCTTCCCTTTCACAGTGGAGCTAAAAT
>JAPQRN010000014.1:15547121-15559825 GCA_037367275.1 Coranthus polyacanthus | reverse complement strand
TCTCCACTCAGTATCAGGATGCATCCCAGGACAGCTTAGGGAGGATTTGTCCAGACACAATCAGCCGATGTGAACAGCCTTGTCTTGGATGCTATCCTATTCATATGGTTCTCCATTCTTCTCATGCACAGCTCACTAATCCAGGCAAAACCTATTAACCAGCATTCCGGCAGACAGGAAGTGATAGGGTGTCATTTTGTATTTAAATGAGTGTTTTTACACTGAGCGCTTTCACGAGAGGGCATGTAAATAGGGTCTAAGCGTTGTGCATAATTGCTGGCTGGTTTGTCTGTACATGTTTCAGACATGTTCAAGTTAACAGACAGAAATTCAGCTGCATTAAGCGTACCAGAGAATGCTCTCAGAATATCTGATGTACTTGAGTAAAGCCTCTCACTGAGTTTTGGGTGAAACCACTAGAGGGGGATACACTTCTGTCTATGCAATAGTATGTGGAACTCACAGGATGCAAATTTGCAGCAGGTGAAGGGAGTTTGTTGCGCAACATGTTAGAGAAGCCGATGGATCTGAAACACATGTCCAAACACTTTGCGTTATCCTGCAAAAATCACTAAAACTGCAAACTCACATGGTAAGTTTATCACAGGGGGGCATTCAGGAAACCAAGACAGGAACTTAGCCCGCCGTTTATAATTGTTATTTAAAGATAAACTACGAAATAGTCCGCTGCCATTTGACTTTTCGTTTTGAATCGGAGGTACGCCACACGCCTATCCAGGTTAACTGACAATTAACGTTAAATGTAATTGTGGCTTAGACAACATCAAACTTAAGGGCCAGTCCAGACTTTATCCGGAGTGTCTAATTATCGATTCGCACTTAATACAGTGTTGAAAACAAGCCTACGTGTTATTTCGTGTTTATTCTTTCTGTTGGCAAATCGTGATCGCACAGTAATTGGGTGCTTCTATCTTATCTGATGATATAACATGTCAATTAGTGGACTAAAAGGGCCCAATAAAGCAAACGTTGAAGCTCAGAGTATGTGCTGTGTGGCACGATATAAAAAGGCATTGTGGGTTTTGTTGATTCTTGGTTATTTTATGTTTGAGCGATACCTGGCGGCCGTTTCCAGTCTTTCGGGAAAACGTGATTGCTCTGGTTTAAGGTGTGAATGCCCTGCCCAACTAGGACACTTAGCATCTTGTATGCGCCAGAAAACCCACGATTGGTGTTGAATAGCCTATGTATTTCCTCACATGCTAAGTAGCTTCTTTTGGAAGAACAGGCTCCAGTTTGCCAACGGGGTTTCTTCTAATCCAACTTGTTTTCACTGTCTTGCTGGGAAGCAAGGGTTTGCACATTAGCACTACGTTAACTTGGACAAAAGACATGCATTCCCGAAACTTTAGTCTTTCAACGGTGAATGAGATTCTGCATAGTCCGGGGGAGACCCCACTGTGCGTAAAACACCCAACTGTTGTGCGCTCTCACCACAATAATGCCTCCAAATATTTTTCTTACCTATCGTCTGATCTATGACAAATTATAAAATGTACTCAAACTGGAGTCATGCTGTCTGAACACAAATGGTTCGATTCCTGGAGTTAGAGTGAGTCGCATTAATATTAGCATGTGTGACAAAACAATATTGGAAAAAGTCACATAAAACAAGTAACAAGTAAGTGCATCACATCAAACACATTTGTTGCTTTTGCCCACTTCTCAATCTCTCGGTCTTTTGTATATTAACCATTCCTTATGTATATTGCTCGTCAAAAATTGTTGATTGCATGCAAGCTTTAATCTAAACGTCTTCTTTCTTGTACCCATCCCCCACTGGTTTTGGTTTCTCTTAACTTTAGTGTCCAGGTGTCACTCTCGATATGAAACTCTGTAGCATCATTTTAGTGTAAGTTTAATACATGTAATAAGTTTAAAAAAATAGCTGGACTTTAAGTTTTTCAGAAACAAACTGTTTATCTGTTTGTCGCACTTGTCAAAGACGCACCATGCGTAAAACTTTCCACAACTTTCCAAACTAAAGTCTGAACCTGTACTGTGTTTTAGTGGCGTGTTGATATTATCATAACAGTTATTTACAGGTTTACTGTCTTCTTCTACCCCCTGCCCCCACCCCTCCCCTGTACACAGACCCTCCCCAACCCCCCGGGGCGATCACTCATTCTGCTCTCAGATAACGCGTCATTCTGTCTTCGATTACGCAGCAGGATTTACATGAAACTGTTAATTGTTTGCTCTTCAAATAGAGTCAGCCTGGAGCCAGCAGTCTGCCAGAAGTTAAGGACCGACTCTTTGGCATCCCTCCCCCTATTCGTCCTCCTATCTGACCGTGCGGGTCGATCTTCCCCCTGGCTGATCAGCATGACAAAGCACTGGCCGGAGCAGAGCCTCTTGGCACCACCCGCTCTTTCCCACCTTGGAGAATACCACGACCATCAACTTGACTTCCACAGAAATGCGCAGCATAGTTTTCCTCACAGCGGTTTAGCCCGAAGTTCTGCAGCACAGCAACGTTCTCCTCACCCGCTTCAGGTGGTTCCCCAGCACCCGCCGCGCTTGGAGAGTCCCGCAGCGCGCCCCGAACACCCTACCACTGTCACGGCTTTAATGGATACCGTACCACCGGACTCATCGTACACGAGTGCCGAAGATGCCCACTTCAAACAGGATACGATCTCACGGGACTCATGGAGCAATGATCGGGAGAAGAATAGCAAAAGCGGTGGGAAGAAAAAGAACTATCAGAGGTATCCGAAACCACCATACTCCTACCTCGCCATGATTGCCATGGTGATCCAAAGGTCGCCAGAGAAGAAACTGACATTATCTGAGGTAAATATGACATTATTTCGCAGGTTTGGTTGAGCGCACAGTATTGAGCGAATCATTACGCACGGCGCGTTTTACGCACAGCTCCCGAGCTTCACTTTATATCGCCAGTGTTTTATTCAGCTAAATCTCAGCTGGAATGTGGTAATATGTGCTCTTCTAATTTCAGAAAAGTAAGAAGGTTGAAAAGGTTGATTTAATCATCTATTAAATAACCCACGAACATACGTACAGTTCACAATGTGACACAAAACAGCACCCTCTTGGTGACACTTGACTACCAACAGGATGGTGGATTGTTTTGATAAGGTTGGACTGTAGTGAAACCAGACACTGATCTGTATCAGTAAAGTGATAAGATATACAGTATGTGGTAAAAATTCAGTTCGGACTTTTCTGATTCCTGTTTTTAAATAGGCCTGTGAAGAAAATGCAACGTAGAAGCATTATCATAGCCATAGAAAGTATTGCATATAAATCTGATATTTAGATGTGAACTGGATTGATTTTCATATACTTATGTGAGCACCTTATGACTTATCTAGAAAATTTGAATCCCCAGTACATCCATGTAATATTAGTTAATACAATTTCAAAATCTTGATGCCTTCGTCGCTGAAAAGCCACACCGACTGACATTTTTGTTTTGTTTTTAGATCCTCAAGGAGATCAGCACTCTCTTCCCATTCTTCAAAGGAAACTATAAAGGTTGGAGGGATTCTGTGCGACATAACCTCTCCTCTTATGACTGCTTTGTTAAGGTTTGTATTGGAACTATTTAACAGAGGTCTTGTGGCAGTGTAAAGGTTTCATAAAATATAAGCTCAATAGATATTTATATTGCATTGTTTGGTATAAATAGTGAGCAGCACATGATTTTAGTTTTCCTCACTTTAAAGCTATTGTAAAAATACTATTTTAAGCTTTTCCCCCAATGGTTTACTGTGAAACTAGGTCAGTCTTGCTTGAATTGGTTGTCAGGCCAAGCACTCATCTCACTGTCCATCCTCCTTCTACCTGCAGGTCCTGAAGGACCCCGGTAAGCCCCAGGGCAAAGGCAACTTTTGGGCTGTGGAGTTGAGTCGTATTCCTCTGGAGCTCCTCAAGAGACAGAACACAGCGGTGTCACGCCAGGACGAGACAATCTTTGCCCAGGATCTGGCCCCTTACATCCTGCAGGGGCACAAGCCAGAATCTGAGCCGCCCTCTGACCCTGTGACCTCCCTCCCTCCTATGCGCTCCAGAAACCTCTCCCCACCACAGGAGGATTTGTTCCGACCCAAACTGGACTCATCCTTCGCCATCGACTCCCTGCTACACAGCCTAAGGCCATCTAGTGCCTCTGGGGATGTAGATGTGGCTTCCAGGGATTGTTGGGGTGAGGTGGAACGACCTCGACCCTCACCTCCCCGACCTCGCTACGCCTCCTCTGCTCGCAGTGCCTCAGCCAGCTCCGTCAGCCCAGCTTCCACCTCCTCCGATGACGAATGGAAAGGTGTGTCTCTGCCTGGGAAACGTGCTCCTCCTGATGGTGAAGCTGAATCAGATAGTTATGAGGACTACAGACCCCCACTGCACAAATCAGCCCGAAGGGAATCTGTTGCACCTCCATGGGAGCTACCTACCTCCTACGCCAAATACGCTCCCCCAAATGCTGTTGCCCCACCCAGCATGCGCTTCAATGGAAGTCCTCTAATGCCGCTGCATGGCGGGCTTCCTCTTTACAGTTACGGGAGCTCTCCTGTAGCACCAGGCCACTTCTTAGGCCATACCTATTGGCCGATCCTCCCCAGCGGGCGAGTGTCTGTCCAAGCCCCTCCGCTCATTATGGACCTAGACAACATGTTGCAATCTGTGCCTCCAAATAAGAGTGTGTTTGATGTGCTTGTGCCAACCAATCAAAACTCCCA
This sequence comes from Coranthus polyacanthus, assembly GCA_037367275.1. Taxonomy (NCBI): domain Eukaryota; kingdom Metazoa; phylum Chordata; class Actinopteri; order Kurtiformes; family Apogonidae; genus Coranthus; species Coranthus polyacanthus. The sequence goes on along the minus strand of JAPQRN010000014.1, from coordinate 15,555,101 downwards.
CTCACATCATCAACCACCTAGTCACTACACGCTGCAAAATGGGCCTCCTCTAAACAGATATCCCCAGTACTGACAGACTCTGAACTACTGACTCATTCATTACAACTCTCTGTCATAGGATGATCAACTGCCATTCACACGAGCGGTTGAGAGGTTTATTCAAGACCCATAAAGGAAATACCTGCTATAATTTATCCTGAACTTTTCTAAACATAATCTGCAGCTCACAAGATGGCTGTGGAATTCCATGCTTTAGTGAACTGGAAGAAATCCACATAGAAGAATTACACGACAAACCTACCTCCGTCTGTCAAAAACAAAGCATGTGTTACCACAGGCTCTTTGCACTGCCAGTTTTACTTGCACTGTTTTTTTATTGTCATAATTTGCCTTTTTACATGGATTATTTTTGACTGTTGTCTGCCTGTTGTGCCTATTAAATATGTTGTTGGATTTAAGCTATGCTATTTTTATATATATATTTTTTTTTTTCGTGAAAAGCTGGCATAAGACTGTTTATAGACGAGCTAAACAGAAAAGCAGAATTTCAAAAGTAGCAAATAGAGCCTTTGAAAAGTTTATTCAGTGGATTTTTTAAAAGTGCTATTATTTTGATCATTTCAAGACACCTTTTTGCAGTCATGCTTGTGTTGTTTGCAAGGTTTGCTCTGTTAGTTAAATGTAAAGCTAAAGTTTTTTTATGTCTTAAATTTCAGAAAGTCTTAACTGTGAATAACTGACTTTTTTTCCATTGGAAAACCTATTTTCGGCTATAGCTGATGCTACAGACAATCTGTGATTGACGGCTCAACTGCAACAACTTGATCTACCTTGTAATGACTAGATTGAATGTTTCCTCTGGACTTTGCACTGCTGGTTATTTGCACTATTTTAATGTCCTTAACGTTTTCCAAAGAACGTAGCTCTACCTCAGCAGGTCCGTGTCAAATTATTTTTTGCCATTTTTTCCCTGTGGTCTTACAAAAAGTTTATGAAGGACCGAGCTGAAGTGAAAACCCAGTCCATATATTAAATGTATCAAAAGAAGGTTCTGAACAGGGTATATAATAAAATGCTGTTTATTTTCAATGTGCTGCCCAGTGACTCTTCTTTATCACTCATGTTACTTGGTCTTAGTTTAAGGGTGGTTCTGCACAATTTAGATGGTTTTCATAATGCTAAAAATCTAAAGATAGTAAATAATCCAAGAGTCTTCCTATAGGTTCAGTTCTAAACTACAAGCAGTGATATTTGCATGTTGAAGTTCTCCCTTAAATGCAAACTTCTAAATTTGTGTGCTTAGACTTGACATTTTTTCCCTCTAGTAGAAGTCATTTTTTAATTGATGGCTGACTGTCCTGCATCACAACTTATTATTTCCTGCCCTGAAGCCTCTTAATGCTCAGTGACTTACGCGGTCGTATAAAGCGCGACATGCTCCATCAACAAATCATTCTTTGCTTTCGACTTTTTGTTTCCTGTCCTGTCTGTTGATGGAAAAGAGAATTACTACACTATCTTATCTTGGGAAATAGGTTATTTTTAGTTGCTTATTTATTTAATTATTGGGACTCACCAGGGGGGGTAAATCTCAAATGAAAAAAGTTGTTATCCATAAATAACAGACTTTGATCCACAGTCCGTAGCCGCTTTTGAGATTCCAGCACACACACACACCCCCAGCTGATTTACATCAACTATCCAGCAGCCGTCACCCTCCTGCTGCTTCTATTGCATATCTCTTTATCAGCTGCCTACGCATGCCTGCACTCCCTCACCATCTTTCCTCTTCTTCTCCCTGATCACTCCTGACCCACTGATGGGAGGAGGGGATGCCACTTTTTACAGGGACATTCCCCCTCCCCCAAACACACACAAACGACCATTTCGGGTTGAATCTCAACTCTCTCTCTCTAATGAATTTACATTGTTGACTGCTGGTCACACTGTGTCTTGGTGGGTGTGTTTTAACTGTCCCTCTGCGACCAGCAATCTACAGTATCTAAAGTTTCTGTTACGTCTTCCAACCAGAGAATTCTAACTAGTGAGGACACATTTCTTCACCTCCCCTCACCGTGTAGATCATGTTTTAATGAACCAAATCAAGAGAGAGAAGATTGAACAACCCTTTAATTAAGTGCTAAAAGTGAGGACAATGCATCGCCAAACTGCAGCATTATTTTATTGTTTTTCTCTTCATGTTTCATGTTTCAGTCTGCATTAACAGTAATCATACTAAAATAAAACAAAAATGACTGTCCTTTGTAAAAGAGATTAGTTGTGGTTAGTATCATTGTGGACAAATACACCACATCATCAGGTTGTCGTGCTAGATAAGAGGTTTCGCCAGCTGGCTTCACACAGCTGACTTTATCTGGAATCATTGTAATAAAAATGTAAAAACAGGATTATTTCAGTATTGACAAAATATCAGGGCACTGAAAATGTGATATCAAAACTGCTGAGGGTTAACTCCAAGTTTTAATGATGACGAATGATGGCATTTCCGTATGATAAATAGGACAAAGACACTGCAGTGAGCGTTAATTCAAATATCTGGACTGTGATGATAACCGATACCAGTAAGAGTTTAGTATTTGTCACAGTGTAATGATTAAATTGATCTGACCGTGATTCATTTAAAGAATCTGTCCATCTTTGACACTGAGCCTCAACATTTAACTCCATCCTTTTCAACTCAGCTTGACTTTCCTGTAATATGTCCCACCTCTCTCCCCCCCTCCTCCTCCTCTCCTCTGGCTCGTCTGTTAACTTTCCCTTTCTCTCTCATTTCTTTTCACACTCCCTCTTGTGCCATTCGGTATTCAAAGACGCTGCCTCTCTCGGGGAATGTCTCATTCAAGCGCCTGCGCTTAGTCTGGGGTCTTCTGTTTGCTTCCTCTTCCCTTCCATACCCCCCTCCTCCTGGGGTGTAGAGGCAAAACATGTCCTGTAGGGAAAGGCACCATGTCAGAATGCTTTTAACTTTAGACAAACCCGTACCTTATCAAAGTGAAGATATGGAATGGATTAACTGATGTGTTTAGAGATCACTTTTAGAGTATTTGACTGTATTTGCCATGGATACAAAGTTCAAAAAATAATTTCCAGGCTACTTTACAAACAAGTAAAAGTATATGCTTGATTTTAACAAGACATGGGATGATATTTATTAAATGTAATGCTGCTAAACATGCATTTCAGATGAACTACTGTTACCAAAACACATTCATGCCATATGAGTTTATTCTGTGTATTCGGAACATGTGCTGCCATCACTGGTGAACCAACTTTTCTTCAGACAGATATATGATGTATTTTTACCCCAGGCTGAAGACTGACACTCGTCTTGGCTCCCAGGTTAAGGACTCGGCAGTCTGCTCTGTGGAGCAGGTTCAGACCTGCTGCACCATCTTCACCTCCTGAACAGCAGAAAGAGTGAAACAAACAGATGACTAGTCCTTAGGCCAAATCAGTTATGAGGACTTTTTTAACCAGGCTGATGGGATGGGACGTTACCCTGGAGGCCATAAGGACGGGTGGAGCGCCTCTCGGTCAGTACAGACAAAACCACCTTGTTCCTGAACAGAAGCTTCCGAATCACACCGTCTCCACCACAGTATTTCCCTGCTCCTCCTGAGTTGGGCCGCAGGGAGAAATGCTCTAAAATCACTGGATACCTGAAGACCATGCAGACGAGAGATGTGCACAACAACAAACACCATTATTAAAGTTAGACTTTTGTTCTTTTAGCTATAACTTGATCTCATGTCCCACCTCTTTTCCAGTATCTCTGGGTCCGTGATGCGAGTATTGGTCATGTGACTGTGAACTCCGCTCCGCCCATTCCAGCCTGGTCCTGCCCCAGCGCCCCCGGCCACCGTCTCATAGTAACCAACCCTCTCACTGCCAAACGAGATGTTGTTCATGCAGCCCTGATGGAAAGAGGAATGACAATGAATAGACAGATGACACAAAAACCTATCCGTGCTCTTAAGAGCTACTATATGTATGGCCTCTCTTACCTGTGAGGCGGCGCAAACCTCAAACGCTTTGAAGATGACATCTACCACTCTCTGGGATGTGAGTACATTTCCTCCAACCACAGCTGCATTCGGGGATGGCTGGAGGATCGAACCGGGAGGGATAATGACTTTGATTGGTGCCAGACATCCCTGGATATAAAAAAGAAACCTCTAAATTACAAAAGTTAACAGTTAAATAGCAATGAATTTCACTGTGAACAAAATGCGGAAGTTTAAAATCCTCTCTGAGTCCATAGCGTCACCTGATTGAGGGGGATGTCCTGTCCCACCATGCAGCGCAGGCAGTAGATGAGGGCAGACAATGTGATGGCCCGTGGAGCATTGCAGTTCCCCCACACTTCTGTCCCTGTCCCTGTGAAGTCAAACACCGCACTGCCCTGTAATAATGGAGGTTTTTACATTTTATTCTTATTTATTAGTGAGCAGGTGATAAATTGACCTTTGGTAATTCTTCACGATTAGGATTTCTAATCTTCTCTACCCTGGATTTCAACCACATGTTGGTTAGCGTAATTAAGATCAAACTTGGGGATTATCTTGAGGAGATTGTCCCTGCTCACCTCTTCTTCGTTAATTTGAACCCGCAGTCTGATTGGCGTTCCATCATCCATGAAATCCTCTGAATCCACCTCCAAAGAGCCAGTCTGTTGCCGTCGTCGACGCGCAAAGTCCCTTAACATGTCTCTCACTGCCAGCTCTGCATTACTCTGAAAGACAGAAATACGAGTCACGCAAGGGCTGAAGAACTAGTATACATTACTACATCCTTTAGTCTTTCTTTCGGTCACCATTTACCTGAATGTAGCCCATGTAGGCCTGAACGACAGCCAGGCCGTAGCTGTCAATCAACTCCCCTACCAGCTGGCTACCTCTCTGATTGGCTGCCACCTGAGCCCGCAGATCTGACAGGTTGTCATGGAGATTACGAGTCCCAGAGCAATCTGGGTACTGAGCCGGAGCCATCAGAGCTTCAGTTACAGCTGAAATGAAGCCAGAGGAACACTTCAAGGGAGGAAAGCAATGTGGGAAAAAGACGAACAAACAGAAAAGCATGACGTAATATGAACGTCAAAGATTATGGAAATATAGGTGAACATTCATTAATTGTAAAGGATGAGGGATCATAGTGATATTAAAAAAAAAGAGTATGTTTTTAAGTAAACCCAACTTGGTGGTGCATTCAAGGACACACTACCCCAGTTTCCACAAAATAAAAAAACTTTTGACAAGTCACAACAAAGAAAATGCAAAATTATCTGCATTGGTGGAATGGAAACACACCTACTGATACTGAGTTTGCATCAAGGTTTTAGTGCAAGAAATGACTACATTCATCGATTTAAAACATTTTTCACTTTATTGTCACTGACTACAGAGGTGTGTTAAAAATCTTGACTTGTGAATAAGATACAGCTCTATACAATCCCTGCAATCCGTTGCATTCCAGTTGGTCTCTCACATTCACATCTCATCTTTTACCTTCTTCCTGAAACACCCCGCCGGTGACAAGTTTAAAGGAAGTGAAGACAGCCCCCTCCTGCTGAAGCGAGGTGGAGTGTGGAGGCATGGAGCCTGGAGTGATGCCTCCTATGTCAGCATGGTGCCCTCTGCTGGCTACAAAGAATACAGGCCCACTTACACCTTTTCTAAACACCTGGGGAGGGAAAAGGAGAGAACGTCATGTAGAGTAGTGTTAAATTAAACTAAAAAAGAAGGCACACAAAAAGTGCTGACCGGAGTGATGACTGTAAGGTCTGGTAGGTGGCTACCCCCAGCACATGGATGGTTACTCAGAATTACATCCCCTTCTTTCAGTTTGTTACCCAGAGATCTGATCTGCACAAGAAGAAACAGAAAATACTTTCTTTACTCTGTGTAAACAGGTTGGGTTATTTCAGTGGCAAATCTAAACACACATCACTCACCTGGTACTGGACCGTCTCCTGCATGGCCCCCAGGTGGACAGGGATGTGAGGCGCGTTGGACACCAGACCACCGTCTGGGCCGAACACAGCGCAGGAGAAGTCAAGGCGCTCTTTGATGTTGGTCGAGATGGAGGTTCTTTGGAGAACTCTGCCCATCTGCTCTGTATGGGAAGATATTTTAAAATATATTTCTTGTCATCACAACCCATCTGCCCATTTCCCTCCCCTCTCCCTTTGACATCTTCACATTCTCTCCTTCCCTTCCCCTTCCCTCTGTAGGTGTACCTGCTATGCTCATGAAGCGGTGGGAGAAGATGGAGAGCTGCACAGTGTTGAGCTCGGTGCCAAGGGCGCAGTGTGGGTCAGAGCCGACAGTAACGCACACGTCGCCCCCTTCTGTCAGACGGGCCTCACAGCACGGCTCCACCAGGATGGTACTGATGGAGGAGGACGTAAAAGAAAATCACTATTGTTGACTGGATGGTGTCTTACAGTCGTGAAGTGGCTATAAGGTGTGACAGCTGATGGAAAATAATTGCCTGTTCTTGTCAATAATGATAGCTGGTCCAGAGATGCTGTAGCCACATGGCAACTCCTCCCATAGATACACAGTAGTGTCCAGGTAACCGTCCTCAAAGTAACACTTGGTGACCTACAGAGCCGAAACAAAAATAAAACATCACAGTCATGGTTTTCCCTAGGCTTAGGTGCAGTCTGGGTTCCAGTGTTTTCCCTAAGTTTGTGGAAGACTTATACCTGAACATATATCAATAAAAGAAAAAACATTCACATCATTATGGACTGTTATTATCATTACCATATTTTTTTTACAAAAGTTTAAAAAAGCTAGAGCAAATAATTGAACATTTTTGCTTTTTAAAAGCATTTTCTAAATGCATTCATCACAGTCTATTAGTTATAAGAGGCTATTGGAATATATGTTTGGGACAAATAATGTTAAAGATGAATGACTGTGTATAGTATATAATACGCACTGTGACAGGTTTGGCTTTTCCGTGTCCTGTCGCTGTTTTATATACTGATTTGATACCAGATTTCCCACAACCCCTCACTCTGATGTCATCAACCATGATGGGTCTGTCTGGGATAATGAACCCAAACTCCTTCAGATAACTGCAAAAAAACAAACAAAAAAATAAAGAAGAGAGGTGTGACTAGAGGAGAGAACGCAAATAAATGTCTAGTTTACTCAGCTTATCTCCTATGGAGAACATGACACAGTAACTTGATGGTGTTTGCATATACAGTGTAAACAAAAAGCAAGTTTAAGAGGCAATGATTTATCCAGTCGAATGCACGAATAAGTACATGTTTGGAATGGCCAGTAGCTCGTGTACATGAATAAACTAAAAGAAGAAACTAAATCAGCAAACAAATGAGAAAAAAAACTGTACTTTGTACTTAGATGTTTGGCCTGAATTCAAAACAATCCACAATACCGTGCCTCCTCTGTTGAAAAGATTTGTACTACTTTGCGTAGAACAGATGCCAGAGCTTCACGGTCAACTGCTCTGGGAGCGTGTAGAGTTACTAAAAGACGTCCTGCCTTCGCAAAATCTGCCTTTTTTCATTTAAGGCCATTAATAATAGAATCAACTCCAAATAAACATGAGAAGATTTTCATATTTTTTCTTGTGATGCTAAAAAATTGATCTTCTTATATCTCGTATTATTATCATGTATTAAGGGGATTAGTCTGGGAATTGAATGGGGGAGTATATGCGTATTTTATAGTGTGTGTGTGTGTGGGGTGGGCATAGGGGCATGGAGTTGTCACCTTAAATGTATTCCCTGTATTATATATTTACTGTTGTGCCTACCTGGCCAGCGACTGCAGAGGGTAATCGACCAGTAGCTAAATCTGGCACAATGCATCTCCTCTCTTATGACATGAATGTTTTTGTGCACGGCTCCCGACACGTAAATAAACAAAACTAAAGAAAGAGCTTACCGCTTGGTGAAAGCACTGCGGAAGTCACCAGCTCGAC
>JAPQRN010000014.1:15529780-15547021 GCA_037367275.1 Coranthus polyacanthus | reverse complement strand
TCCCGACACGTAAATAAACAAAACTAAAGAAAGAGCTTACCGCTTGGTGAAAGCACTGCGGAAGTCACCAGCTCGACAGGACTGGGCGCTGCTGGGGTAACCGGCAGCAGTGACCATGAGAGCACAGTCAGTGCCTTCATAACGCAAGTGCAGGAAAACCTCAGCGGTGATTTGACCACTGAGAAGAGGAGAAAGGATGCTTTAGTCGGGTGTATTTGAGCTGAGCAACGCTTTGTTAAAATGCGAGTATTTTTATGGGAAAGTAGTGAGAACATAGGTGTAAGTGGTTCTTGTAAGAGCGAAAAAAAACTGAATACATCAACACACCAAAAGAGGCGTGAGATTAACCCCAAACAATATGGTGTTCATGGCTGCTGACCTGGTGAAGCCACGTGCGCACAGTGTATCGTGACAACGTTTCGAAAGCTGCTCAACCCTCCGGTCCAGCTCATTAAAGGAGGGCTGCTCGTACCGCAGTGAGCATGGCTCCTGCACCTCCTCTACCACGTCCGCCAGAGCCAGACCGTAGGCCGACAGCACGCCACTGTACCTGAAATGCACACAGAGATGCACAATGCAGCAAAATACTACTCCAGATGTTCTACAAGAATATAAACTATGCTGTTGTAAAAACACAGATCATGGAAATACAATCTATCACCCTTACTTATGTATAAATACAGTCTTCATCCCCAGAGCTCGAGCAATAGCACAGGCATGTTGGCCGCCAGCACCCCCGAAACATGCCAACACATGTTGAGACGTATCATGGCCCTTAGCCTATGAAGGAACAGGATGCGGGGGAGGGTGCAGCAGAAACAAAGTGATATATCATTTTTAAGGTTTAACACATTTAGAAACCACTCTATACATAGTGACACTTTCCTAAAATACCTGCGTAAGAGCTCTGATTGGCCGGCACATGGCCTCATTGGCAACACGAATGAATCCCATGGCAACTTCCTCCACACTCATCTCTGACTGGCTGATTGGCACCGCGCTGCTGTGTGAGTGGTTGGCCCCATTTGCACTAACCTGAAGACGGAAACATCAAAAATGACTATAAACGTATCAATAATACCGCCTTACAGAATATTAAGAAAATCAGACCTCTGCTTAATATCTCAGTGAATATGAGTGCCTGTGATTGGTTAGACGACAGGAAAAGGTTGATCTCCTGTGTGAGCTGATGAAAAAGTTTCATGGTCTCCTCCAGGGACAGAGGTTCGTTCTCCCCAGGCCCGAAAATCTTGGGGAAGAAGGAAGGCAGGAGGCGACCCAGGGCTAAGTTAGCATCAGTCACAGTCAGGGGGCCACCTAGAGAAATTACACCAAGTATACATATTGTTAAAGTGCCTGAGAAACGTGCAAATTATATAATGTAGAATATGTGCAAACTGTGGAAAGCAATAGGAGACTGTGAATGTGTATGTAAGTGGAGCCAAGCGCTGCCTTTCTCTCCTACAGGTAACATCAATAACGGAGTCAGAGTCAAATTCTGTTATTGTATACACACCGTACAGTTCCAGCCAAGAACCATGAGGCATGCTTGAGTTATATAATCTGAAACGTGGACCCGTGTCAATTTACAGTCTCTGTGGAGCTTAAACAGAAGGGGTGGGGAACAGAACCTGAGAGCACACAAATCCCAGCTCTCAATGTGTGGATTTATGTCTGACAGCATGGAGGGTGGATTCAGGGTGGACATATGAGAGAGATTTAGCAGATGAAAACACTGAGAGTTGAAAAAAATGAGCTGGAACTGTGTGATAGAAAGTACGAGGCTACCAACTAAGAGAAGCACAAAAGGCAATGAGAATTTACAGGATAACACACAGAACTAAAGAGAAAGCTGAAGAACAGCAGAGGAAACATGAGTTTTCTATTACCTTTTCTATAGCAGGCTGGTCCTGGGTGAGCTCCTGCAGACTCTGGTCCAACTACAAACATCCCTGATCTGAGAGGGAAGAAAAAATAAAGTCACATTAGCAGAATCAGAAAGAGAACCGCAATTACAAGATAACAATTGAGTCACATTAACCTTTCAAGCTTCATTTATTGTGACCAGACCTACATTATATTTTCTATTTCCAAGACAATCTTCAGGCACATCAGGTAAAATTACTTAGTTATTCTTTCACAGTCCAAGTTTCACAAACACTTCGCCTTGTAAATAATCTACCGGTAGCAAGACGTTTGCATAAATTATGGAGCCAATGTTCAAAGTATTATGTTTTCATCTATGAGTCAGTCAGATGTTTCACTATTTTGTTTGTTAACACTCGGCCTGATTGACCTGAAGAAGAGTCGTGATCCTCCACCAGCTGCCACGGTGTTGATGTCCAGTTGGGGGGCTTGCAGAGTGACACCAGCTGTGGTAGCCTCAAACACGTGCTCATACTGTCCAGCGTACCGACTCACATCTGTGGATGTTCCTGAACGGGAAAAAACGCAATAAGAAAGACAAGAAGTATGAAACTCTGAACCCTGTGAACGTGTGCTTATTACTATTTAACAAAGAATTACAAAACAATGCCAGGAAAGAGGGACTCTCTACTCACCTCCCATATCAAAGCCAATCACAGGTTTTTTCTCCATCTGACTGTATGAGGTGATGGCATAACCAACCACACCCCCTGCTGGGCCAGACAGAATGGCCCGTGAACCACAGAACTGCTCCATGGGAGTCAAACCGCCATCTGACTGCATGAAAAGGACGTCCACACCCTGAGGACAGAGACACATGGACAACACGGATAAAGTTTCACAGTTCACTAAAGAAACATCTAGGTTAATTCTGGTCCTTTTAGGCTGATTTCATCAGACTGATTTGAGTTCAAATCGTTCTGATGTGATCGAGGTCCCAAATCCGTCAGATGTGACGTCCCTGGGTCTCTGGTTCCAAATTGCATCACGCAATCAACATCCCGCCCATGTAACCGCAAGATTTTGGCTTGATTTTGACACAGTGGGAGGAAAAGGCACTGCTGTGTCCATCTTTATGTACAGTCGCACCTTGTAAACGCACCTTGAGGGCACCCTTGAACCCAGAGGTGAAGCCTTTTAAATACTGATGAATTTTGGGTGTGAGATAGGCGTCTGCGCAGACAGTGTAGCCCCGAGGAACTGCACGCACCATCGGCATGACCTCACTGGACAGAGACACCTGGGTGAAGCCAAGGCGACGCGCCAGAGAGCCCACCGCTTTCTCATGATCAGACCATCTGAGATACAGAGGGAAAAGCATGAGACGGAGGAGGAGGATAAGTCACATCAAGCTGTTACACAATTTCACTGCTGCTGTATAGTACACTATCTAATCCATTCCAGCAATAAACTATTTCTTATCACTTCTAAAACACTCTTTTATCGCTAATGGAGAGGCAAGTGTTTGAAATGTTACAGCTGAAAACGCCAGTCAGTTGCATTTTCAAACTCTTGCGCTGATCGCTCTTAGAAACAAAACTATCTCTACTCTTTCTTCATTTGTAGAGGGACTTTAAATATTGAGAGAAGAAAACCGTGAACTTCCACCCAGTTAACCATAAGGGTCACATGCAAAACAGGCTATTGGACACCAGGCACTTCTGATACGTACTGCAGGCATAACATACTCCCACAGAGACAGCAGGAATCTCAAAACTGATTATACAGTCATTTAAAGAAAAACAACAAAGTGCTATTGAGAGGAAAATAGAATCTGTCCCTGACATTGAAATACTATGTGGGAAGAAAAGAGAGACAAAGAGAATGCAGAGGCAGGAGATCAGATCAGGAGGTTGTGGAAATCCACGCCGGCACAGTCACAAGCTGTACTGACGTGTACGAGTGCAGCAGCAGAACAGCCAGGCTGGTGATCCCACGGGACAGGACTCCTCTCAGGTCTTTTTCCACTTGCTCCAGATCCAGCTCCCTCCACACCTCCAAAGAATCACCGGTACTGCCTGAGGGGCAGCAGAACACAAGCAGAGATTATCAGGATTACTTCAAATTATGTACGGCATTCGGTCAATGCTTTCATCCAGAGCAGCACGCCGTATGCGAGCCAGCAGAGCGAGGTTATAGTCTAGCGTTACCAAACACAGCACACTGAATAATTATAAAACAAGAAAGACAAAATGACAAGGAGTTTTGCTGCTAGAAGTGTTTCTGGGTTTGGACCGAAATGTGATGCATGGTGTCTAAGTGTTTTGTTTTTTTTCCCCGACCTGTGACAACGCGTTTAGGATCTTTCCTGGGCAGCTGGCATCCATCTTGGCTGAGAACCACTCGTTCATTGACCTCTATCACCTCCTCATACAGCACTTCAGGCACAGCCACCTCCTGTGTTCACACATAACAAAACACACACAAAAGTTATCACATGTGAATTAGGAGCAGGTGCACAAAGAAAAGGAAAAACATGAGCCAACGTAAAGGTCAGTATGCACAGTATACAGATAAGAAACAATGCAGCGTACTCTAACATGCAAGGGTCCAAATATACCACCTTGGTTGTTCCTAGAGAATTAAGGGCTTGTAATCACTCAGCCTGATGAGTTTAAGTCCCATAAGCATCCCATAGGTTGCATGTGAATAGCCTTTAGAGTGAACAAAATGCAGTCTATAAACAGAATAATCTTCAGTGTAATTCTATCTGGCTTTTTCTGCTGCTTCATTTCTGCTATCCTCTTCTGTGACATAGCAGTCACTTCATAGATAAGTGACCATTTGAGCCATTAAAGGTACTGGTCTGGGTGCAAACTCCAAGACCTGGCCCCCAGTCTCTGCCACATGAGATAATGACTAAACCTTGAGTTGCATGGACATGAGCTGAGGAACCCAGGCTTTTCACGAATACCCTGAAAATATAGTTAAAAACGCATAATGACGATTTACCTGAGAACGGTCTCTTTGTAAATTAAAGCGATCAAGTGGCGGACGTTGTTATTCGGAGCCAGATTATTCATTAGTGAACTTCTACACAAGCTGGCCTCAGCAGACACGTTACATAAGTGACTGTACTTGCATTAACGTAAACATTAACGCACATTCTCTCCAGACAGGAAAACAAGAAACACAAACCAAATCGAACAGCTTAGGCCTGGCCTGCGTGCCGATGTGCAGCAGGTCCTTGAAGCCCTTTGTGACCAGGAGCGCGGTCCTTTCTCCTTCTCTCTCAAGCAGCGCGTTGGTTGCCACGGTAGTGCCCATTCTGATCCAACCAATCAGAGAGGTGTCTACAGGCTGCTCGCGAGGAAAAACTCCCCCAGTTTCCTGCAAACAAGCGCACACAAATACATCAGTGCACGGTCCAAATTAAAGTCGAAGACAAAAATGATCATCACACGTGGATTCTCTATTTTCAAAATGAAAAGCTAGAGGGGTCATTGTTATGCACGTTTCTACGTGATTGCACAGACAAGATCCCACCGGTGGAAATCTGTTTGAATGTCTAACAAAGTAGGACTGTCTGTGTACGCCTGTTCTGTCCTGCTACCACAATCTATATTTTTTTCTCATCTCCATCTGAACTCCACCGAACAAAACACTAAAATAATATTTCAGGTAAACCTCTATTAGTATATCCTATCTGCCCCATCATGTTACCTCCTCCAGGACTCTGCGGATCCCCTCAGTGGGAGCGTCCTTGTAGTTCTGGGGGTCCCGGGACAGCAGCTTCAGGACTCTCTCGCGTCCGTCCGGCAGCCGGGCAAACACATCAGTGAAGGTGCCACCCCGGTCGATGGCAAAGTCGAATTTTCCTTTAGTCTCTGCCATGCTGATAGAGAGAGAGAGCTGCCTTTGTGTCTGTGGTGAACTGGAGTCAGAGATAGAGGAAGAGATTAGACACACTGAGATACCACTTGAGATACCTGCTGGAAGGGGTGGGGTGAGGGGGGAGGAGTCACACAATGGCAACACTGATGCGTGGTCAGTTCCCTACTTTGCAATTCTGTATTGGTGCCAAACACTGTGCCATAAGTGTGAGGTGCTATGAGGACCAGCTGATTGTTAAAAGAATGAATAACAACTGGGCATAAAGGTAGGGCCAATTTGCAACAACATAACAGCATATTTAAGGACTATTGCATCACATAATATATGCAAATCCCAGAGGAACCCTGCAGGAATACCAATGTCCAGCCCGTCACCGTAAAGTCCAGTTCAGGCCAATATAAAGTCGGATTTTGCAGGAATGAAGCGATATTTGTTTGGGTTATTTCACCAATGCAACGACAGAGCACGAATGAGAGGATACAAACACGCTTTAAATTAAAAGTATAAGCCTCGAGGGGGATTTGGCAGCAGCTGTTTTAACCCCCCCCCCCCAAACCCGAAACAACGAAGCTGATTTCACCCGGACCGGACGCCTTTACTCACCTGTCCTCCGTAGCTGCACTTGACACGGCGTTAATCTCTGATAATCCCGGTGATCGGCAGATCCTCCTCCCCTCAAGCGAAGCTGGATCTCGCAACGACACCCACGTTGACGGGGGTTTGTCGGAGCTGCTTCCGTCGGGCGCCGCGGTCTAACTCCGCCCTCCCCGGACGAGCCGGTGGTGTGAAATATGAGCTGATCGGGAGCTAGAGGAGCAAATGTGCTCAGTGAGGCGGCCGTGCAGTCCTTTGAAACCACAGAAAATGTACAAAGTAGGCTCCCATTGACAAAACCTAACCTGTGCAACATCTATGAGCCCAAATCTGTGCAAGATTACTCAAATAAATAACACATCATGAATTATCAACCATGTGAAACTGATTTTGAATATAGATTTATAGAATATAGTTGGATCTGATTGAGTACAGGTTCAGGTCACAACCAGGATGTTAAGACGGTCAGAAACAAGCTGTAAACTCCTTTAATAAAACCAAATGTCTGCATTGTTTTCTCATCCATTCAACATTTACATTCCTATAAATATCACGCCCCCCAAACAAAGGCTTAAACAGACAAACTTTGCCTTTTACCAGGAGTGAATTCTGGATCTTGAATACAAAACTAATACATTTCCAGGCAAGGTACAAAGGACGTACTGTTTTCTGGCTATTCCTCTGTATTTGATGGCTTTATAAGAAGGGGGTCTGATTTAACAAGGTCTCGTATTTAATAAACTGACACTGGTGAAACCGTCTTTTCATTTGGCCATAAAAAACACACAAAGTCTGAGTTTAAAGGGGTTTTTATTGATAATTAAGGCACAGTACATCAGCGACACTGCTGACGTAGGAACACTGTAACAGTAAACAGTTATTTATGGCTTGTCAGTGCAGTAGTGTAGAATATACTCTGGTTTTTTTTAAGTTAATCTTTGTGTTTCTGGGGTGCGTCTGGTGAGAATACGTCCTCTTACTTTAGTAAAGATCATACAGGATACTTTGTTAATATACAATATTGAATTTGATCAACAAATTCATGCACAGTGTACACGAACGGGGGAAAAAAATCCAAAATTGTGCCATAAGTGTAACTTTTCAAGAAAACACGACAGGTTGTTAACTTTGCCAGCTAATATCACTATGTGCACTTCAAGACACGAGTGGTTCTTAAAGGTTATACTAGCTTATCAACCAAATGTGTGTGTGTGTGTGCCTTCCGGTATTACAATAAATATTAGTACTATTAATCAGTACACTCGGACATTTGTTGATGACGTCAGCAGTACAATACAACAAACTGCCTCAGCGACCACTGTTTGTCAATCTGTTTGTCAAACACAAAAACATACGCAGATCCACTCGACAAAACCGAAATCCAGTCGCTACCGTGAACATCTTTGGTGATGAGGCACACATGCATTCACAGCTCCACACAGAAACACTAGACATACAAATATATATATAACTTATTGACTCGGGTTATAGACCTCTGTGCAGAAAATTGCATATTAAACAGACAAGGATTCTATCATTATTTCCCAGAAAATGTCATCATAAACACCCTGTTACAGCTCTTGTGCACTACAATAAGGCCACTTAAGTTTAATGCATCCGGGTATTGAAGTACCAAAACAGCACGACTGTATTGCTAAATCTGCAGTGCAATCACTTGAAAAAAGGCACCACAATGAAAGTTAATACTTCCCCCACATTCTTCTAACCACACTTAGCATCGATGCAGTCCAATGTGATGATTTATTTTATACGCAACACTCAATACTTCTATTCAAAGGAAACCTATGTCCTTCTTTGTAACAGGCGTAAATGTCAACAAATCACTTCTGGCATTTTATTACATTGGACAGCCAAGAGGTGATGGTTAGAAGTGAGCTAAGAGGAAGGGGATGCACTGCATGTTACAGCTGACTTAAATATATCTTTTATACACTTCAGTCGTCTTTTCCATATTTTAGAGGATAGTTAGTTTCAAGTTCAGTCTTTCATTCCCTTCTATAATGTCACCACTCTTGAGTTTCTCAGTGGCAGTTCTGGCATTTCGGATGGCATTTCTGATTGTTGACATTGCAGCGACATCCTGCGCTGGTGTCTCCAGGACCCTTTGGAGGAGATCAGAATAAGAGATCATGAACCACTGAGTCATGAAGGAAATAAAAGCTATTCCTTAAGGAGCACGTGACAGAGCAAACAGCAACAGAATGAGGAAAAAAAAAGAGCTGCACTTTTTCCACATAAATACACATTTGTTTCAACCGTCTATCTAACAAAGGCTAATAAATGCTAATCCTGTAAGTCTTGAAGACCGAGGATAATAAACGGCAAACAAACATAACAGAATAAATCCATGGGCAGATCAGGTGGGTAACTTTCACTGAGAAAAGTAATAAAGAGTTCTTACCCTTGGCCCCCAGCGGGGCCCTCTGGTTACCCAGCAGATCTCAGTGTGGCAGACAGTGCAGCGCAACCAATCACATCCATCCCTCTTCTGCACAATGATGCCACACTGGGGACAGTGCATTGCCTCGCCCGACTGCACAAGAGTCTGTTAGTAAGACAAAACATATTAGTGTATGATGTCCTTTGGAGAAAAGATGGACAGAAGTGGTTACGTTTAACAAGATTACAGGTAAATTAAACATCTGTGCATTTAAACATCAACTGGTTCTAGTAAACATTCACAGTCCCTAATAACTCCTGAATTTAATTCCAAAAACTATGTTAGATCGTAGATAACCTGGCTTCAAATGAGCCTGTTACAACTCACCTTCAGTAGATGTGTTGTCCTCCTGGCAGCAGAGTCATTTATAGCACGGGCTGCAAGATCATCTTGGTATTGCTTACAGTTCATTCCCTCATGAATAGCCTTAAAAACAGAGAAGAAAAAATAGAAATGTGACAATCTTTGAGTGTATTTAGGGCATTTCTGTCTTTCAGCAGCCTGAGGTGACAGAACATGTGACTACTCTAGACCCTGTAGTGACACTTGTTACTTTCATGAAACTTGTCCTTATTTATTTCCTCCGACTGATTGATCAGCTGTGGCACATTGTTTACCCGGAGCTCTACACACATACATTTCACATTTAATTCACCATTTCATATGTTAACACTGAGCACAACAAGACACCACAGGAAGAAATGACCACACAGTGTAATTGCATGTATTGCCTGTACCTTGCAGATCAGGCAGTTGTGTTTCCTGCAGACAGGGCAGTGAAACACATTGACTATGTCCTCGTACACACACCAGCCCAGGCAGTCAGCAGTGGCACAGTGGTAACTCCCCTCACATCGAGACTCTGCCACCGACAGACCTCTCTGCAGCCAGCGCTCGTACTCCTCTCCTGACACCAACTATTAAAGAGAAAGGGAAAGAAAGTGAGGAGGACGACTAAGTAAAGGAAAGACCAGTTTAACAAATCCCTGCATTGGCTCCGTCTGCTTGGTTGGTTTAACCTTACTGCCTTTAAAACACAAATAAAAGGCAATGAGATAGATTTACAGATTTTGATCGATGTCTTCCACTGATTTGGATACTCCTCTCGGTATAGAACGGTACTTCATGCTGTCTCTTGTATCTGAACAGAAAACATTTGTAGGTGTTAACTCACAGCTCTGATCTCCCTCTCCTGCAGGGAACAGGCACAGGCATATGTGTCATCTCTGTAGGGACAGGACACCTCCGGCTCCTCGCTCAGCATGATAACAGAGCGTAAACACTCTCTGAGCAGGCACACACACACACATGAGAAAGTTAAGAATTCCAAGTAGCATCAAGGGTAAAATAAACACTCCCACCGTTGTCTTTGTCAAGTTAGCCACTTTGCTGCACCAAGTGCCCATGATGAAAACCTCCTTTCCCTCACGGCCTCTTTAAGTCATTCTGATTTATATGCCGATTTCAAGATGCCCAAATGTTCTTCTTTTTATCTTTTTAAAATCCACTGAATCTATATTCTTAATTCCACTGCACAACCAGCGGCGCCCCCTTCAAAGTGACACAACCTTTCCACACTCTGTGATGGCTCTGCAGTCCTTCTATTTTAGCCTCCTTCATTCTCCGTCGCTTCCACAAATCTTACCTGCAGAAGCAGTGGAGACACTCCCTGAGCAGAACCCCCTCCCCAGGATGGAGCTCCACGTAACAGATCCTACACTCCACGGGTTCTGGATTAGGCACCAGGTCCTGACCATCCATCATCACCAGCCGGGCAAAGTTCTCCCTGCGCTCTTCTTCTCTCGCCTGGGACCAGGGGCAGTGTTGTTGGGAATGTTAAAGGTATACTCCACAGACTACTTCCTCAAGGTTTTATCAGTAGGGGCACATTTAACACAAACACACTAATATATCACAATATACCTTGAGACATATTTTCACAGAGACAAGTGCGTCATATGTCTAAACATTTTATTTCAATCTGTTTGACACAGCATATAGAAATGGACAGTGCAAAATGTACAACTTGGCTAATACATTCAATTTAGTGACAACCTCTGCCTTGTAGGAATTTCATAAAAAGTCTCTGCTAAAAGTCAGCAGTGCTAATGATTATCCAGCTAGATAGTTAATACAAGGAAAGTATTTCAATCAGGAGACCTAGAGGTGCTCCAGTATCACCACATGTGACCAACACTAAGCTCAAACAAGGAATCGGTGCTAATGGTGCATCTCAGATTGAACTTCCTTAACCTACATTCAACCTCAGGATAGACAGAATCACGTCGCATGCTTTCAAATCAAACATATAAACATACATATGGACATATGTGTCTGCATGATGATTTCTCATGTGAGCGTCCGCGACAAGTTCACACCGTCTGTCGTTAAAACATAAATAACCGTGGAGTCTGTGTGCCTGTATGTGGTGTGTCTGTCTGTTCAGTAGTCCTGGTCCAGGTTATACAGGAGTGAGTTGTTTTGAGCTCCACCACTCCTCAGCACCTCTCTTCTCCCTTTCTCCTTTAAAAAACAGAGACAGAAGAGAAGAGAGTCAATCTGAGAGAGCCTGCAGCTTTGAATACAAACGCCAAGTCGGAATCAAGTTCATATTTCGTCTTGCAGTTGATTATTATTTATACTTTATACTTATTTGGACACAGGCCTGTTGTTCCGTGTGGATTTTTGTGTACTATCTAATCTTTTATTGGTGGCATTTGTCAAAAGAAGGTGTGTGCGTTTATGTGTAAAACTGTGTTTGCATGTTCTGCTTGCTGTTAGACATGTTGTGTTTCTCCTACCTGCTGGTATTGTCTTATAGCCTCCTTCTCCTGCTGGATTCGTCTGAGTTCCAGTGCATCGGGCCGGTACCCGCCTGGGATGACGTAGCTCTCTGGGCGGTTTGTACTGCAGATCTCACAACCCGGCCGAGTCGGTTTGTTAATGTACGTGCAAGAAGGGCACGACCAGCCCTGAAACAAAGATCAATATTTTAACATAACATGTGAGAAACAGCACTCGACACATCTACGATTATTAAGTGATTTTGACTTTGGACATGTTTTTATCATCACACTGACATGGTTAAATGAAGTTTGGTAAAAACCGCTACCCATGCTCTTGGCTGTTACCTGTGTGGCAGCCGTGTTGGGGCTCAGCGCTTCATTGAGTTGAGGCATCTCTAGGTTGATGAGATCTCGAATGTCAGCGTGGTCTCCTCTTTCTGACGCGCCTACAGCATTTAAGAGAGAACAATACGTATTTAAAATGCGTCTACCTATAAGCTTATGTGTAAATGCAAGTGCAAACCCTCCTATCCAAAGACATAAGAAGATAAAATTCTATGCGTATGTATTACAATGGAAACATTTCAATCCCTTACCAGTGTTGCTGCTGGCACTGAGTCTAGACGGCAGGGTGGTGTATGACCTCCGCTCTTGAGATGCGGGGCCGTTTGCAGAGGTAGGAGGAAAAGGAGGATTGTGGAGAGACAAAGATGAAGGACTGAGGAGGAGCGCGCTCTCCTGGTCCTGCTGGAGGACTTGGAGTGTCAAACGGGCATGTCGGGCTGACAGGAGGTACAGAAAGGCTGTGTCACCATCTTGGCGAACGCCGTATGAGGACAGAGAACGCTGGTCGGCGCACAAGCACTGGCCAATCACCCAGCGCTGCACCTTTGGGTGAAACCCATATTCGAGAAACATCTGGAGTGGAAGAAAAGGAAAAAACAAGAGAATAAAAGTGAAAAAGAAATGTTAACCTTTAAGGTAGAATTCTGTCATAAATGGCAAACGAAGAAGAGAAACATTCTTCAAACTAACCTGCTGTTTCAGAGCTGCTGTAGTCATTTGTGGGAAAACCTTCACAGTCACACAGCAGGATGAGGAGCAATCCTCAACTACAACAGTCAAACTGTAAAATCAAACAGAACACAAAGCATAGCAGAGTTTACATACACAACAGCAAAATCTATCTGACAAGCAATGTTTACATGTATACTGCAGGCTGTGTTATCTTTGGATTGACATGTAAATCTAGCTTTTAAGAGAAGGACCATCAAGCATGTCGTCCTACCTGATGTCATTGTTGTCGTGTTCTTTGGCAGAGGGCTGAATCTTGAGAGTGGCATGTTGACGAGCGAGTGTGGCAGCAAAGACAGAAGCAGCCTGCAGATCACCTGCCTCGATGGCTCGGGTCAGCTCTATGCACGTTTCCTCTACAGACGATTCATATACAGCACACACACAAAAGAAAGCACACGCACGAGACCACACAGGTGAACATAGCGTGTACAAATGACACTGCAAAAACTCCAATATTCTTCAATGACATGGATGAACAAATATAAATGAGGAAATTACTTTGGGGATCCATGAACCACACGTCACAGACACAATCCATTTTGATAGTAATAAGATGTTTATACACACCAGTTTGTTGCAGAGATGTCGTATTGCAAAGCTGGGCACCATCCAGGGGATTCTGTGTCATATTATCTTGAGGAGCAACTACAAACACAGAATATTAAAGGAAAGAAGTGTTTAGATTAAGTCATCTTTGTCTATACGGGGCCTGCAACTTTTACATTGTTGCATCCTATGTCTGAACAAAACATCTTAAATGTACTTTTGCCAGTGAAAACCTTGTGATTTATTTATCATGCGCATCATTATGCTGCTAAGTCTGAGTCACAGAAGAAAAAGGGGAAGTCAGAGGTTTTAGAGTTAAAGCAGAACTTTGGTGAAAGCCAAAGTCATATTTTACAAACAGTGAAAAGGCTTCTGTGTTTGCTGCAACGAGGCTAATTTTTCTATTACATGGCTGCTTCCAACACGGATACTTTCACATACTTTAACTGTTTGTATACCAAACATAGTCACCAAAGAATACAAACCTCTCTTTTACAACATGTCCCTTGACTAGAACTGTGTGGAGCAGCTTAAGCTACAGCTTCTCTTTTTACATCTAGCTGGATTATCCAGTGATGCTCCTAAAACAGCAAGAATACAGGACCTAGGTATCTCTAATACAGACACAATTCACTTCAGCTGCTTTACATTACACATACATTTGACAAAATATGAAGAGGGTGAGACTAACATTATGTTACTACGTAAAGATAAGGGCAAAGGAAAGCTATTCTGTTCTAATATTCAACTACAAACAAACTTTTAGGGGCGTCATGTTTGCTTCACATGAGCAGAGTTCACTACAGGACAATGGAATAACAACCCGAGAGTAAACAGAAATGTCCTGCAGGTTTGAAATCTAACCTGTTGGAAGGCTGATATTTAACAAAACAGGAAGAGCATTCAGCAAGAAGCGCAACTAACCCCTGTGTGCTTCCCTCAGCGATGACAAGACCACGGTGGCCCACTCCTGGGCCTCCTGCTCACAGCGAAAGTTAAAGCTGATGCGGTCATGAGGAGGCGCTGCCAAACTCAGCTCGTGGCATTTTGGTGACTTCACCTCATAGTTTACTGCTCTCAAATCAAACACAGCGATGGTCTGAAACAGAAGAGGAGAGAATGAATCAGGGAGATGCAGAAGGAACTGCGGAAGGAAGATGAAATGGTGCAATGATTTATTTCAATCGTGGGTTAAATCAGGCCAAAACGCCAGAAATCTGTATCACTGTATGAGTGGTAGCTTTCCTGTAATTCATTGTATCAGGACAAATATAAATGCATCGTTAGAGGAAGTAACAGATACAATACAGACCAGTGATACAAATGTGATGGCATTACATATTATCAATTATTTTATTAAACAGAAATTTGGGTGTAATTGAGCTATTTCAGTGTCAACTTGAGCACTGTGGAATAGTGATAACCTTTTTGTATTTAATGTATTTCTATATAATACAGGCTATTATTCTATTTCCATGTCATGTTGTTAAACTTTCAGGATACTTTGGACTGCTATCGTACTATTTTGCAACATATTCTGCATAGCTTGCAGTATTTGCAAATGTTTCCTCTTTCCTCGTTCATGCATGTGTATGTATGTATGTATGTATACATTAGAGCTGCACAGTTAACCCATGTGTAATCGCAGTTGCAATATCAGTCCGTGCAAGCGTATAACCGCAAAAGGCTGAAATTTAAAAAGGTCCAGATTTGGGAGGATTTGTGGTGATGTTAGTGCAACAGTCGATACACCTGTGATATTTTGGATTTAATAACACCGAGCGGAGAGAGGCACTGTGTAAAGCAAATGAACAAACAATAACTTTCACTGACAACCGAAACAATTAGTTTCAGTCCAACTGTGGAAGTAATGACAAAAAAAACTTCCATTTCGAATGCAGTTATTGTTCATTGACAATCTCAAAGTGTGCATGTTTCCCACTGTAACTTTGAGGGATTTGCCAGTATTTAAACACCGATTTCAGACTGTACAGCCTAGTGTCCTTGCAGTTGGATCATTTATTAATCCGGGTACACAGAAGCACCCTTTGAGCTGTCTTGCCCAAGGACACCAGTGCAGTGGCCTGAACTCTTGTCCCTAAGTGAGGGTTCAAAAGTTTAATCTCAGTACTTTTTTGGGTCAAACAATCCAAGAAGGGCACATGTTTTAGTTATATGAAAATAATGGATATTCTTAGGCACAGCTTGTTTAAGGAAGTCGGAAACACAGTATCATCTGGAGTCACTTTTTTTTTTTTTTTTTTTTTTTAATAATAAACACCACAACAAGTAGAGCAGCGCGTTCCCTCAACTCACCACGCTCCGTCCAGTCCCGCCGCTGCTGTCCTGGAGCGACAGCCG
Organism: Coranthus polyacanthus; assembly: GCA_037367275.1. NCBI lineage: Eukaryota > Metazoa > Chordata > Actinopteri > Kurtiformes > Apogonidae > Coranthus > Coranthus polyacanthus. Next base: position 15,531,436 of record JAPQRN010000014.1, on the reverse strand, counting down.
GAATTCCCCGAATTTCCCCGGGTCCATGCTGAGCTGCAGGCGGAGTGACTCATCACCTGCTCCCGGAAGACACAGCGGCCGAATACCAGAGTGGCAAACCGACACCCGAACCGACATGAGGACGGTTTGACAGCCAAGTTGCGCCTGCGAGGCCCCATAGTGACCGCGGAGGGCGGCGGGGTTGTCCGCTGTGTAGTCAGGGGCGTGAGTCCAACCGCCTGAACTCAGCGACATCTTAACAACAGACTCATGAAGGAACACTAAAGAAACGCTAACACGCCGGGGGTCGGGGTCGGGGTCGTTTACCTCCTTTCTCCCGCGTCGTCCCTCGGTCTGAAGATGTTTCTCACATTGTACTTCTTCGTTAGATATCTAATAGCCACGGTGACAACAGGAAGCAAGTGCGTAGAGTCGGCGAACTGTTTGGAGCGACTTCCAAAAAGTCTACAGTCCAGCGAGAGGTTTCGCTTCCCCTTTCTTCCGTTTTTCGCTACAAAACCCGTTTTAGACCTGTTTTGACGTTTTCTCTTTGCTCGTGAGAAAATGCCCGACACCTTTCCAAACACAAGCTCATTCCAGGAACATCTAACTAGATACTGCTGAGTATGTTGTTGATGGTGCGTTTGCTTTCACTTCGCGTTGCGCATGCGTGTTTTCTAGAGTGACGTATGCTTTAATAATATCCATCAATGCTGTTTCTTTAATTAACCGTACGGCAGCTTGGCTTGGTTCAATCTACGGCTAACCGGTTCGTTCAGTGTTCATCAAACTGATAATTCCTTCAAGTCTGTGCTTATTCGCCGTAGAATATTCCTGATGTTACAAACTGAAGGCCTATGTATTGGAACATACTCTACTTGACCACAAGGGGGCAGCAAAACACCCCTTTTGCTTGTAAGGGTCGGGGTCTGATGGAATCAGATTTAATCATGGTTCTTTTTTGATACATAGCATGTTATTATTAACACACTATAGGTATAGTCACAGCACACATTTTGATTTGCTGTGGCAGGAAAAGCAAAAAAGGTAGGAGAGGGTTTTTTCCACGATCAAAACGAGGAGGAGGTGCTGCCGCCCCGATCGTGTGCACTTTTCACCATGTCTTCAACTGGCTCAAGCTTTTTACAAGCAGTGTATTTTAGGAGGAATTATATGATTGAAGAAAATGTCAGTTATTGCATTAATACAGTGCGGCGACTGTTTTTTTCCTGTCACTTTATCAAACAAACACTTCTTCAACTAAGCCAAATCAGGGGATATATGTCAGTTTCTGTGATCACAGATTTAAATAGTGAATGGACTGCGTTAATATGGCATCCAAGCACTTTACAATGCATTCACCTATGGGCACAAGGCTGCAACTGCAGTTACGAATGACAGAAATTCACTGACAATAATGCTTGTTAGAAAATAGTGTTTTCAATGAAGATGCTCATCAGAGTTTTGTCAGGAGCTGGAGGTGGCCACCTTGCAATTCTCCCTGTACCCTGTGTGAGCATCATGTAATTCAACTGTATTATCTTTGCTTGAGTTAATGTGTGCCATGAGATGCATTGTGTATTGCTTTCAGACGACCTTACAGTGTCTTTTCATGACTCTAAATGTAAACGTCACTATGACATGAATCAAGAATCATGCGACCCAGGTGGGACTTGA
>JAPQRN010000014.1:15511488-15526029 GCA_037367275.1 Coranthus polyacanthus | reverse complement strand
AGTCATTATATTTGTAATTTTAGTGTAGGTCACACAAGTTGAAGAATTAGCTGTTCTGTTATTTCCAAATTTTACTATTACACAGAATCATATCATATCATCTTGCTCAGTCTCAGGCAGCAATGTATGTAAACTCTAAAGAAACTAACCATCTACATCTTCCCCTCTTTTTTTCTTCTAGAATAGAACATTAGAAGGTTTTCAGCTTGGGTGAATAGGACTGCACTAAATCCTCATCAGGTTCTTGTTAATGTTTTCCTTATTTGTGTGTTCAACAGGTCCAGAGATAGACCCATTCTGGTACGTGGGTCGCGGGGTGAGACCCATCGGCCGTTTCGGGAAGAGGCACAGCGTGGAAGTGCTGGGCAGCAGGGGAATGCAGCCGGTCGTCAGGACGCTGGAGCTGCTCCTCAACAGCCTCAGAAACAAGGAGAACCTCGGGAAAGTGCTGGATGGAGAGGACCAGGAATGGTTACCATGACAATGTGTCTCTCCCCGTTTTCTATCCCGACAACGTGTATAAACTCTTCTGCTCTGGCTCTTGACTGCATTATGTTTTTGTTTTTTTTCTTCCAATTGTCTGTTATGAGGCCTAGGATGCCCGATGGCACCCCTCTCCAAATGAATCTGTACATAAAAATGTAATCTATATTGATTAATAAACCAGAACGCTGTGATTGTACGTGGTGATGGTGTTGCCTGTGTGCGTGTGTTGCAGGTGAAGCTGCTGCAAAACAAACACGTCTTTCAGAAGACAGACCTCGTTTGAAGTTTGCAAATTTTATTCATTTCGTAATACATTTTTTTTTTTTTCTCAAGAGTACTGTGGCACATAGAATCTGTATTTTTTGCTTGATAATATTTTCCCCAACATGTCATATGATTCGCAACAAACAATTGCAGGTAAAAGTGGATGGCCCTCCTGTGGAGCAGTGCACAGTGAACCCTCATCGTATTCATTCACACTGGATTTAGACAGGAACAAAATAACACTTTAGTTTTCAGCTCCGTGTGTGGCTCTCGTCATTTCCGAGACAGTTTCTGAGAACACATACTGTAGGGCAAGTGAGGTGACACAGTTACAGTAGTAAATTAGACTTCCTGTGTGAATCCAGCCTTAGGAATCGTGACAATTATACACAGTCTCTTGCGCACAACACTGAAAGATTAGTCAACTATGATTGGGAAATACACACATTTTCAATATCATAACCATCTTTTCACACATATACATATATTAACAAATTCTGAGATGGGATTATATCTTTTTTTTATATATATATATATATATATATATTAGAAAAATACAGGACACTGATGATTGGACCCTTGTGGCTGTGCTTCTCATGGAGATTTGTACATCAATTTGATAAAACCTGAAACATGCTTTTTATACATCAACACCTTTGGGAACAGGATTGACAAAAGTACAGGATCAGTGTGAAAAACCAGATGCCGGGATGAAAAGGTCACTAATAAAAAGGGGCAGAGCATTCAAACAGAAGATCGGCACACCTTTCAGTTCAAGCAGTCCATAAGGAAATCCAGCCACCCCTGCTCTTTAAAAAACTTTAAGTGTAGTGGATGCTTCACCGGCGTGAATGGTCACAGAGTAAAGTAAAATAAGTGAAAAAATGAAAAAGATAAAAGGCAGTATTCTCAAATCTAGTGTTAGAGCAGTACAAATATAGTATGAGTTGTACTAGCCACTCCAAAAATGCTTGGTTTCTCCTGTGTTTTAATATCATTTACCATCGTCATTACTGGCATTATCAAATGGTAAATGCAGGCATACACTGAAAGCACTTTGAGTCATCACACATGAGAGTCTGACAGGACTGAGGAGGGCTCCTTTGAGCAGAGAATAAAGCCTTTAATAATTTGCAATAGTACTTATTCCAGTGGTATTGCATAAAAACGTTCAGTAAGTACAAAAATAAATTGCTTGTAACAAAATTATGGTTTCATGGCATTTGTTATATAGCCCGTCAGACTTCATTATGTAAAAATCTTCACACAATTTCTGAATGCAACGTAAGCGTTTGGAAAAGAAAACATGAAAATAGATTTTGTTCAAATAAAAGGCCACGGAGTTTAAAATGAAGAAAGTGACACAGAGGAAGAGGGGAAAAGATGCTGGGTTTAAGAACACTGCATGAGGGAATCAGCCCAGATCTATGCGTCAGACGTGGACAGTTTTACGTTAATCTCCGCGCGAGTCCGACGTTAAGACTTAGTCGAACCTTATTTGGATTCTTTTTCACCGTCGTATCCCACAGCTTCCACATTTAAGGCTGCGGTGTGTGTATGTCTTCCGAGTAGTTCGAATCGGTATTTGCTTTTTCAAATGAACTGGACAGCAATTCTCCAGTAAAAAAAAATCAGCATCATCATTACGTTTGGCGTTTAATTACTAGTTTGGATAAAACCTTCCAGCGGTGTGCTTTGAGTTCCATTATTGCCATGATGCAAATTTAGCGGCAGGAGAGAAGGACGGAAGTATTTTGGCCCTGACACTTAACACCTCTAAACTCCATTTTCCGGTAAGTGCATGGTTGTAATTGGTTTTAAAATGGTCAAAATATTAAAAGTTACAATCGTCCCCAAATTGAGGCTTACCATCTGACAGCTGTATGTGAAAAGTGACAATCATTCAAAAGGCTCTGATGGGGCTCATGGTAAAATTCCTCATGACATTTCATTTGGTGAGAAGAAGATGCAGTATAAAACACAGCTCAGCCTCTTTTTGGAACATGGAATCACAGAGAGGTTTCACATGATTCATTGTACATTTAATCACAATACTCTTGCAAACAGATAGAAAAAGGAAATGCTTTTTTTTTTTTTTTGTCTCTTTTTTTTTTTTTTCGTCTGTACAGATTTTCTTTTTGAATCGGTTCATGAGGAGTGTTTGCAGATCTTAAGGCAGAGACACCAAATGTCGAGTCGTATTTGCGCGTTGTGTGCGTGGCGAGGAGGAGGATATGGAAAAGGGAAAAGCCAGTTATGTCTTCCAGGTGAGAAATGAAAGGAGGAGTGAGGCATCTGTTACTGTAAGGTGTTTGACTGATGTGATACTGTGCCTGGCTGAGAGCTGAAAGCTGGGTGGTCACACGGGGCAGGTGTTGGCCCCTTCTTAGCCTGGAGCTGGAGGCGGACACTGGGTCAAGGCACTGGATGAGAGGGGCCCCTGTCCCTGGGGCTCGGAAGTGGCCCTGAGGGACTTGTTGTGCTTCTGACTGCCGCTATGGCTGAAACACGTTCACCTGCTGCTCTGGCTCCAATTTATCTAAAATGGGGAAAAAAAAAAAAAAAAAAATGTAATGTCCATCAAAAACATGTGGTGCAAGGTTTAACAAGACAGACTACTTGTAACTTATGACTCTTATGAACAGCTGAGTGATATCTAAAATGTCAAGGCAGTCTTCCAAACCATAAATTTAGAACATATGATGAACTGATACAAAGGAACACTCCTCTGAAATCAATGATAAATTACATGTCTTGGTCACTGATTTTGTCTCATTGTCCGACTTGCTGTGTGTCTTTGGAGCTGTGCTGAAAAAGCCACCTTGAATCAGAGCTATTGTGCGGGTGCTAGTGAAGAAAAAAAAAATCATACAAAAAGAAAATAAAGAAAGCCCCAACAGAATAAGGCCATTCACTGATATGAAAAGACCCGACTCCTTGTTGATTGAACAGCCTTATCCTCCTGTTCTGTGTGTTTCCATTTTGCTGCTTTACATCTAATGGAGCTTTTCAGTTACTTAGTCCATTTCTAGCAGATGTATTCACTTGTAGGTCCATTCAGCAGCCAATCTCTTATTTTAGGACAAAGAGCTAAATGTGTGATATTAACTAAAGGGTGAATAAAAATGTCCCCGTCTCCGTCTCACTCTGCGTCTGTGGTGGTCTCTGTTTCAGTCTGTCTCGCACTCGGACACAAATACAAGACAGTTAAGTGTTTGTGGTTATAGGAGCATGAATCGATGAAGTTAGAAGACTGATTCGGTCTGTATCTGTGGCTTAAGGTAATGATAATGATGTATGGTTGATTTTTAAAATACAGCTTTTAAACTTGAGAGTTTGGAAAATGAATACAAACAGATTTTACTTAAACACTGGAAGCTTTCATTTCTCTACACACAGTTGGTCCTCGTAGTACATGATACTTTTTTCTTTTCCACTTTAGGACAGTATGAGGACTCACCACAGATATGTAAAGGCAATGGCAACGTTTCTAATGAATACTAAACTAAAAGTCACTGCGTACACAGTCGTCTTATGAGAATGTATAGTATTTTTATGGGAGGTACCTTTCAGTGGAGGGGCAGGAAGCTTCCTCCTCTGATGCCGTGATGAATCCAGGGTTTGAGGCTGTAATGACAGAACTACTATTAGACACTTTATAGACATTGTAAAAATCAAGGGTTAGTGCTGCTAAAAGTGAATGTCTCACATTTAGTGACAGATAAGAAAAACAACAGAAACGATTCAGGTGCTACTCCTCCTGTGGTGTATTTTTCAGGTGTTCTAGTTAACCTTCATAAAAAAACTACAATTGACCGTAAGAGAAGCTGTACTTGAAGGGCAGTGAGATACCTTAGCCTTTGGCTTGAACTTGGAGAAGCGATTGCAGACAGTCACATTCAATCCAGCTGTTTTTAAAGCCGATATCCTGGCCTCAATGTTCGATATCTTAAAAGACAAAGTGGGTTTATTTACAACAAGCACAGTCAAACACAAATGATCCACAAAGTCTTCTTAATAGTTTCAGTGGCTTTCGTCGTTACATCAACAGTATCGCTGAGCTGTGAAAAGCTCTGGGCCACGTTTGGGCACTGGAGGATAAAATAGGTGATTCAAGTACCTGTAGTTCTGACTGTTGGACTTGAGCAGCTGCAGTGGCCACCTGGTCTTCCAGAAAGGCCAGCTCGGTGTCTGTGGTGCCACTGCTGATACTGCGGGCACACTGCTCCAGGTCTCCCAACGCCCCCTCAAGGCCATACACGGCCCCAGCAGCCAGGTACACCTGCGCAGAGAACGGTGAATCTCCGATTGATTCTCCACCACTTGATGGTATTTAGCAGATATTCACAAAAGAAGTTAAAAGAGCTGATGTCCAGCTTACGTTCTCCTCCATCTTGGTCAGCCTCTGATCCAGCCTGCGGGTCTCGGAGTTGCTTGAGATGGGAGACGCGTTCATAGACTCAGACGGGGTGTAACTCTCACCTCCTGCCTCACCGATCAGCTCCTCTGTAGCGTTCAAAACCTTCAGCACCTCAGTGGTGATGCTGCAGAGAGAGGCCGCCGAGTACTTCTGCTTCATTGGATCACAAAAGCACAAACAGCAGTCAGTAATGTGAATGCTACATCTTTAAAGGCTAAGAAACTTTAAGCATTTAATTAAGTAAAACAAGATCTTAATGGAGCTTGCTGACAAAAAAAAAAAACCCAAAACAACAAGACATAATTTATTCAGGAGCCAATTCCCAAGTTGTTGCAATTATGCCATTAGGTAGGGAGAAAAAAAAAAATCACCCTCCTTAAAAGACTTCACCACCTTAATCCTTATGTCTTCGAGCAGGGAAAATATTGCTCAAACGACACATACTTCCCCCGATGCCTAATCAGTTGTTCTGTGAACATGCACATCCATGCATTCTTGACCTGTGAGGAGTGATGCAGATCTAGTGGCGAAAAGGCAGTGAAGAGGAAATAAAGCAAAGATGGTTTTGGGAGAGGAAAAAACAACATAAAGCTGTAGTAATTACTGATTGTTTGTTTTTCCTTTCAACAGTTAAAAGATGCTGCTGCGGACAGATTGTCTCTAATTACTGTGCAGCTCATTTTCAAACATTATGTATACTTATTTGCATGAGCATTTATGTCTCAAATGGATAAAAGAGTGATCGAGAAAAGGAAAGGGCGGTGAAGAGAGACAGATGTTATTCAGTAATGAGCGGATGAATCACTGGCTGAAGCTTTGGTCAGAAGAATCGAAGGCGCATCGACCCCTCTCAGCCAGACAGATAGCGTGACGAGCCTGAAAGGAGCGCAGAGGACACGTGGGGCGACACTTTGGTGAAGATGAAATGCAGTATTAGGTGAGAGATGAGAGGTCAGAGCTCTTACGCTTAAAAAAAAAAAAAGAAAAAGATTCAGCTATGATCTTAGAAAGGCTGGAGAAGAGACGGATGGACGTCCTGAGGTATTGACTCAGGTCGGGTCGATGGAGAAATGGATCTTGCGGTGAGGGTCTGTCACTCTCATCCACTCCGAATACCAGGCCATCAGCGTGAAGATCAAACAGATGTATCTCTGGTATTTACAAAAACCCAGAGAATATGACTACAAAAGGATGACCACTGAAGATGATATAAAAAAAAATACACCTCACTGAAGAATGTAATGTAATGCTGTTATATAACCGTAGTCCATTATATTGTAGGATTTCTAAAGATTTAAGCCCGTACTAATGAGTAATGTGTGTCTTTAGATTTTCTTATATTCAGTTATTTAAAAGGCTTCATAATACGACACCTATCAGTTTCTAAAGTATCTAAAATGGTGTAAAGAATAAAATGAAAAGACACAAACATCACGGCCGTCGCCACACGTTTTCCATCTATTCGTATCAAACCCAGCACTACTGGCACATTTCAAAGGGGGGGCTGTGAAAACCAACAGAAATAGATCACACTAGTAGATGTGTCATACACATTGTCAGTGACGAGCATTACTCACATGCAACCTTTTAACAAGTCTGGCTAATGACCGGTACAGACCAACGTGCCTCAGATGTAACATTAGCACAGGACGCGATCGCGCACGTGCAGGTTCTTAAGGTTTTTTTTTTTGTGTCCATCTACCTGAATTCTTGTGGATTTTGACTCCTTATGTTCATGACGAATGAATTTACAGGCACCTGTTTTGTGTATATTATCCTTACATACTAACTTACTCAGTATTTTTTTTTTGTTTCAATTCCTATTTTATCCAATTCTTGGCATTTCTCATATTTCTCATAATGTCATTTAGCATCTAGAGGCAATACAAGGAAGATGGGTTTATTAAAGTCAATTATCTTATACTTAAAGTGATGAAAGCGTTATCTAATAGAAACAGCAACGCTTTTAAAAGAAGAGTTAAAAAGTGTGTTTCATCTGATCTTTTGAGGCTTTTCTGATCATTGCGCTTCATTACGGATGGTCTTAATGTATTATTCTTAACATCCCCAAACAAAGATAGACTTTAGAGGCAATGTTACCACTAATATTTTAGATTGACCAGACAGAACTGTACAGCCATTCTATATCTATGGATATTATCTGCAGACATATGAAAAAAAAAGAAGAAAAAGTCTCATTCTTCCTAATTGAACCACTTCAATTACATGGAATAACCATAGTGTACTTTGAAGTTATGAGCCTGTATATTTCTGCAAGAAGTAAATGCATGTGTGACTGTGTGTGAATGTATGTATGTGTTCTGTTATAAAGACGGGGTAGGGGTTTTAAGGCTGTATGAGGCGTCTTTAAGTAAGGGATCTTGCTCAAGATATCACAAGATGCCTTCAACTTTTAGCCTATTATTCTCACCTGATGCAAGAGAGAGGAGAGCAACTGAAGCCTCTGCTGTGACTCCGAGTCAAACTGTCCTTCCTGACAGACGAGCGCACACACAGACCAGCCAAAAAGAAGAAGAAAAATAGGACAGGAATAGGAAAAACACAGGATGAGGGACACAGAATGATAGCAGTGATTGGCACGTAAATACACAGATAAGAGGGGAGGTTGAGTGGGCGAAAGAGTTTGTGAGAGAGAGAGAATACAGACGTGCGGACAGGGATGATGTTAAGAAAACCAGTTTTATCAAATGCCAGACAGACAGCACAGCCATAACAATGCAGCAACAGAAGCAGGAGATATGCAGTGACTGCAAATTAAATCTCCTTTGAGCTCCTCCTCACCTGACTGCCTGACAGCATCCCCTCCTGGGAAGAAGGGGTAATGGCAGGCGAGCTTGCACTGGATCCGCTCCTCCTTGCTCCTCCTCCTTTCTGTCCTGCTTCCTTCTCCACATCTCTTTTATGTTGTCTCTTACTTTGTCTATTCCCCTCTCTTTTGTCTGCTCTCTTTTGCTCCTGGTCGTCTAATTTATCCTCCAGACTCTCCACTTCTCGGTCTAACCTCCTCTCCCGAATTCTTCCCTCTTCTCTCAGTGATTGACTCCTTAACAGTCTCTCACTTCTTTTCATCTCTTGTCCATTTACTAGTTCCACTATTTCACTTGCTTGCTCCCTTTCCGTACTGCCAGCCCTGTCTCTTAATCTGTCACTTTCCCTCTGTCTTTCTCTTTCTGTGTCTTTTGGGCATGACTTCTCTCTCTGTCTGTCACTTTCTTTATCTATCTGTTTGTCTGCGGGCCACTTTGTGCACTCCTCTTCAGATGAGCTGCTGTCTTTGCTGTTGGCACGGCTGACCAGCTGGCTGAGTCTGGATCGTAGCTCCTCTTCCAGAGGATCTCCGCTGCCTGATCTGGGCCCTGAGCTGCCGGGCGAGAGTGGGGGCCCTGAAGCTAAGAAATTAGGTGGAGGAGGGCTGGGGGCCGCTGAATTTGGAGCCACCGTGTCCAAGTCTTCGGGCTCAGGTGTCATGGCATCTGATTTGAAGGCGTCTGGTGCAGCTGTAGCCACTGCCGTAGGGTCAGGTACTGGCTGTTCCTCGCTTAAACCCCTCTTCAGGATGGCATTGAGTAGAAAACCACTGTTCTCCTTGAGTTGGGAGACAGAATCAATCATCATTAAAAATCTACAATTAGAGAGGATGGAGAGAAGCTTTGTCTTGACTTCCATCGCAAAAATAATACATACAGCAATTCATTTTTTAAAGTCCAGCTTAGTTAAAGCAGCAGTACAACTGTAGCCATGATATACTGTATATTACCTGTACTAATGGATAGATGGACTGTGCATGGCTCTGGCCTCCAGATCTGCTTTGCTCCGTGGACGACTCTTTCTTGCTTTTCCTCCGTCGTCGTGATCTTCTGACGGGGTCGCTCTGCCTCTCCTCAGCTTCACTGCTGTCTCCCATCACCTAGGAATGATCATATTTTACTGTCAATTCATTAAACACCAAAATAAGTCATGTTATGTCCTATTTTTTTTTACAAGCTCTTAAGTCTTAGTGCAAATATGATGAATTTGATGATTTTTTTTCCACGTCCAAGTCAAGACAATATGCTATTTTTGCCACAAATGTTCTTTTTTTTCCCTGTATCTTCATCCTCTTGGACAATATGTGAAATTAGGCTAATATTTAAGCATGACTGTATTTCTGACTGTGTTTTCAGAAATTAAAATGAAAATAGAATGGTGATCAAAAAGGTATTTTTCATTTTCCCTGCCAGAAAAAGCAGACACAACATTTATAAAGGACTTGATCTTCCTTTTTGCCTTTGTCAGAAACAGAAAGCAATTTTTTTTCATTGAAAACATTTTCAATCAGCAATGAAGTGAACTATTATTATTACTGTTCTCCTCATTACTCTCTACACCTCTGTGGTGCCAAAGCTCACAGTAGCGGCTACTTTTCATTTGTTTTCTTATTCTTATTGTTCATATTCTTATCAATAGGAATACTAATGAATAGAAGCAAAATCAAGGGCTTTATAAATGTTGTATCTGTCACGTCTGACCATCAAAGTGAAATAAGTGAGCTCCCCTGAAAGCCGAGGTATGAAAGTTCAGAGACTTGTCATGAAGAGAAATTACCTTGGGGTTAAAGTTCACATCCAGGGCATCTGAGTGGAGTGGATACGGAGAGAAGTTCTGGTGAAGATGTTGGTGGTACAGTGGCTGGTGGTGCGGATGCAGGTGTGTGTCAGACGGTCCTTTCTTCCTCAGCAGGTTGTGAGGTGATTTGCGAGGACATGCTGACAGCACCGAGGAGGCCTCGGAGTCTGAGTTTAGAGTCTCTGTGTTAGTGTACTGGCCAGAGGACGGTGAGGTAATGGGAAGGTGCTGGGTGTATGTCCACTCAGGGTCGTGCTGCGAGTCTGTGTAGTAAGTCTCGTCGGACAGTTTGCGTCGGAACTGCCGCAACGCCGCGCCCCAGCCGCCTTCATCATCCACCTCAGAGTCGGATCCCATCTCGTCGTAAGCGGACACGACGCCGGACTCCTTTTCCAACACGCTGAACACCAGGCTCTTCCTCTTGGTTAGCAGACTGGGCCGAGACAGCTGTGCGCTATGCAGAGCGATCCAGTTACCGTCTGGGCTCTGGAGTACTGAGGACGCACCTGGATGAACACAGAAGGAAAAAGTTAAGAAAACACAGAGTTTGGAAGTTTCTCACCTTGATGTAAGTCATCAGCAAACTACACCGTAGCTTTCGAGAGAGCTCACTTTTTCCAGAGCATTTATGAAGCACTTGATTTAGCTTTTATTTCTCATTCTTCCTATTAACTAGAATATGAATAAAAAGAATAAAAAGGCAGATGAAAAGTGCATCTTTCAGCAGCACAGAGGTGTGGAAGGCAATGAGGAAAAGCAGTTTATTTTAGTAAAAGAAGTTCACTTTATAAAAATATTTTATTTTCTGTTTTACAAAGGCAAAAAGAAAATGAGTCCTTTAGACGTGTTAAGTCTGCCTGTTTCTGACCGGGAAAATGAAAAATACTGACTTTGAAATGAAAATCAAATCGCTATCCTGTTGTCATTGTCATTCTTTTCATTTCTGTTTCTGAAAACGTGGCCAGAAATGAGATATGCATTTATAAAGCACTTGATTTAGCTTAGAATCATACATGAATATTTGCCTAATCTCGCACATGATCCATGTTGATGAAGATACAGAAAAATAAATCCTGTTTGTTTCCCTGTAGTTCACACCCTGGTGGTAAATAATTAGGGTACATTTAAATGAATGGTAGCAGGGAGTAAGGTTGCAGGATTAACTTTACACTTATTGCAACCCTCTGATTGAGTATATAACAAAAAACAAAGTAACTGGGTGAGTGTATTGGTGTCTTTAGTGCATTGCCCTCATTATTATCATCAAGACAACGGCAGTAAAATGCTGTCATTCAGTTTTCACATTAACAGCAGTCATAGCTGCTGAGCCATTTAATGTTTAACCGCCTCCGAGTTTGATGCTTACTGGAGTTGTCCAGGCGATCCACACTCTTCCAGCTGGGTAAAGACGTGGCCTTGGCCTCCCTCTTCAGAGAAGCGTACTCTTGCAAGCCCCCACCCGCCCCGGCTCCCTCCTCCTCTGGACCTTTGTCTGGGGAGTCGTCACTGGTGAGGGAGAACGCTGACCGTGACCGCTGCACACATGAAACAATCAAACCCATAGACTGAGACACACAAAGTTAAACGCTGAAACACACGCCGACGCACGCACTTCTGCTGCACAGCTGGAGTCAGAGGTCAGCCACAGGGGTGTGGTAAACAACAGCAAGAGAAAGTTGAATCAGATGCATGAAATTTAAAGCCGAACAACACTTTTTTCTTAACACTGGACTGCTGTTCACTTGTGTCTAATTTAGCATGTTTACAAGGAGTCAGGTTCATATCAGACTAAAGGCAGCAGCGCCGTGCCAGGATATCGACATATACTACCTGAGTACAGCAAAAAAAAAAGAGAACGTTTTGACCATCTGGCTTGCCTGCGCTTCAAGACTTTAAACAGCAGGTGGAGCTACAAAACAACTAAAAACTTAACCGGCCATAAAAGGCTCTACAAGTCTCTAAATCTACAGTATGTCTCAGATGAAGAAAGAGAGATGTTGTGCAACGATCTTTATGCAGAACCGCAAAATGTATTCACAATGAAAGGCAGATGAAGAAAGTTCTCCACAACTGTCACTGAGATGTGGATTTAGGGGTTGTACCAGTGAAAGGCACTCATCTCATTGTTGAATATCCAAGTGATATTACGAGTTGAAGATTAGTTACTCCCCTGCTTCTAGTCATTGAAAAGGCTGGAGGATTAACTATACAGTATACGGCAGAATAATTAAAAGAGAAATGATCACCTCTTCCACTAAGCATGATGCGCCAATAAGCTTACAGTAAGGATCAGTGTGTGTTTATCTGCATGCAGTGTGTTTTAGTGAGCGTGTTTGCAGAGAGCTGATAAACAAAGCTCGTCCCGTTGCAGGGAGAGCAGTTGAGGAGGATCCCTGTGTATTTCACAGGACTTTGATCTTTGCTGAGTGAAACAGCGGGAAACAGAATGGAGAGGCCTGGGGAGCGCAGCTTTGATGCTTCGCTCACACACGGGATGATGACAAATCTCCCTGCGAGTCCCTGCTGACTCGTAGCGTGAGCCTCTGCCAGGTGCGTGTACGTCTTACTGCATCATCTGGTACGTTTAGTAAAAGAGTACGATTATGTGTAATACCGAGTCTAAAAAAGTACAAGGGTTATAATCAGAAAATTGGAACCAGGTACCAATCTGAATTGATTAACTCTTGGTTCAAATCACATTTGCATCTACATTTGATGCTGAGCTTTTACTTTTACTTAAGGGGAAAATCATGTAATTTTAATAACATATATTTAAAAAAAAAAAAAAAAGATTTTAGCTTGCACCTGGAGCTGGAAAAGCATTAAAATAGCAGATTACCCAAGGGTTAAGCGTGCAAAATTTATTCCGAGTTAAACTCATGATCACTGGCAAAATCCAGGCAAAGAAAGACCACAATATAATGTCAAATGGAACTGTATCACAGTCAGATGTGTGCCCAGCGCTACTGAAAAGTGATTTTCAGCCAAACACAACATTCCTGTGTTTTTATAACCTGGCAAACGCACTGAGACAACGGTCTGCCCACCAGAACTGTATACCAAAACAGTACTGCATACCAAAACACAGACAGGACAGTGGAACATTATTTTGCATGTGCCGTGAAATAAGGCGTGGGATGTACAGATTATATACTGGAAACCAATGGGTCCTGTTCAAACATGTGGTGCACCCGTTTGCACCAACAAACAGGACAGTTTACACACTGTGATTGTAAGGGCGGAATGGACTCAAAGAGGGACCATGGAGGCTGCATGTAGAGTATTATATTCAGGATTAACCTTAATGTCAGGCCTGTGCTACATCTGACAACAAATCCTTACGGCCAGCACATTTTATTTGTTTCTCTGGTTTTAACATTTGTTGTGGGAGCAGAGACTGACCCAGAGGGAGTAGGAGGTCTTAAGCGGGTCCTGCGGTCCCTGCGAAGAAGCGTGAGGCTGAGACGGAGAGGGAAGTTCACTCGGCTGGATCAATGACTGAGGCTGAGGCCAGACAAAGTCATACTCTGTTTGCATCTCTGAACGCTTCCTCCTCTGGATGATCTGAGAAGAAAAGAACGGAATAGAAAGAAACAGGTGAAACTGGAGAGCGGGAGCAGTGAAACTTTTGGACAGAGAACATATAGTTTATAGGCACGTTTAATAAGAAATGATAATAATAATAATGGAAAACTGGCAAATTCAGTCTCCCAATGCAATTTAGTTTTACACTTAGGCATGCATAATTTGTCGTAATGGAAGTTTAAAACCAATAATCTAGTTTCCATTTAAACATTTATGTAATATTATGCACCAACATCCTCAAAGTGGGGATAAAAAAAAAAAAAGACACTTTTTATTTCACTTTCAAAGACTTGATGGCAACAAATGTTAATTAAAACTGAAAAGCAATCAAACAACTGCGAACCTAGTTTCCATTTACTATGCGGGTGCAAAATGTTAAGACATACAAATTACAGACAGTTGGTATTTGAATGTTAATGTACTGGCACAGTCGTTTGACTCTAAAGTAAACTATAATTTTCAAAGACTTTGTGTCCTTTCTCGAACAATACACTAATCCTAATTTCAAAAGCGGGAGAAGAAGTAGCACTTAGCCTACTTTTTGGACAATGGTTGTGGCAAGTTCCTCTATGAGTTCTTCTTTGTGATCACGTAGATACCGAGCCTCATTCTGCTTTTCCTGCACACACACACACACACACACACACACAAAGAGAGGATTTGCACAAACGTCATAGCAAAAACACTGTGACTGCATCCCGCTGATACTGAAACCAAGAGGGAGGCAGGGAGAAGAGAAGTGAGAGGGCATGGCAGAGACAGCGGGGATGGAGAGAATGAAGAGCAGGAAGCAAATTAATAGAAAGAGAGGGAGATGGAACGGAAGAAGAGGAACGGAGGGATGTCTCACCAAGCTGTCACTGAACTCCTCTGCCTTAGCGATGGCTTCCTCTATGGCTTCCTCAGCAACACGCAAGGCGACCGTGAGAGTCTCTGCCATGCTGTGTCCTAACATCACACACAAAGACCAGACACAAACATCTCAGATACAGACGACCTACAGCCTACCGCTTCTGTTTTGGGGAAAAAGGACAATCATTTTGTCAAGCACTTGGTCTTAATAAGATATTCCTGCTAATATTGAACTAGATTTAAGCAGTAACGAGACAAAAACAACAGTTTGCATAATATCGCAGCAGAGGAACACGTTTGTTTTTCTT
>JAPQRN010000014.1:15499982-15511388 GCA_037367275.1 Coranthus polyacanthus | reverse complement strand
AACTAGATTTAAGCAGTAACGAGACAAAAACAACAGTTTGCATAATATCGCAGCAGAGGAACACGTTTGTTTTTCTTTATTTTAAGAGTGAGGTCGATCTTTTTCTCTAGATTTAAGACCCAGTGGCTAGACTTTTATTCTATTTTTAAGAAACTATCCGAGCAAAATTTACCCTATTGGCCGATTTTTGCACTTTATACAAGACAGTTTGGTTATATTTAAGAGTATTTGGCTTCATTTTAGTAGGGCTGTTTTTGCAGTATTGACCTTGATTAAGGTTTAGGATAATCCTTACCTTCACTCGTAGGATTTTGGTTAGTCTTAGTTGACTCGTGGATTATAAAGGACATTACTAGAAGTGTAAATGTGTATCTTCCCTGGTGTCTGGGCCCCTACTTTCAAGCTCTAGATAGCTTCTCAGGGTGTCCCATTTCACAAATCTCCTCTATATTCTTAGCACTGACTTTGTATTTTGTGAATAAACTGAAATCTCCAGTTAGTCACAAGGTAAATCTGAGGGATCGCAGCGTGATTAATTGGACACAAGCAGACGAAAAAAAAAACCTTTGCTATAAAAAGCACCCGTCGTTTCTCAGACGATATTCCCTCTTTGAGCCCGTAAAACGTAACCACATTAAACAGTCTGACATGTTCAAAAGGGAAAACTCACATCTCTGTCGACATGCAAGAGCTGACGAGTTGCGAAAAAAAAGATGCTGCCTCAGTCAACGCTCGGTAAATCTACAAAGTCAATTATATTTGTCGGCGTGCTCCGTTTGAACAGCACAGCCTACTGAACGCATACTTTATATCCCACACACAGGTACAGACTGTTTGTTTGTGGACCTGTGAAGTGCTGCCATTATCTAAATGGCGGATCTTGATCATTGTATAAACAAGTCATAATCATTGGCAAACAAATGAAATTAGCCATATTATTAAATTGGGGCTATCGAGTTGTTTATATATTTATTTGTGTATGATGGTGCGCGTGCAAATGGTAGTGTGTCTAAAAGTGCTGGGTAGGAGGGTATAATTAAATGTGTGTTTTTGCCTTTGTGTGAGAAGGCATGTCAGTGATTTTATGTGTATCCACTAGATTTATATTGGTGTGTGTGTGTGTGCGCATTTTAATGACCAGAAGAAGACTGACAGCGTGGGTTTGTGTGCGCACCTTATTTTAATGTGATTCACCCTTCCCACAGAGTGGTTTGTTAAAGCGACAATTAACGAGCAACGAACGCGAAAGCGAAAAAAAAACAAAACGCACAAATAAAGGAAAAAAAAATAAAAATTTAAATACTGGAAAAACAGCAGGTGAGAAATAACAGGCGAGGTACAGAGGAGAATGTCACTTATAATTGTGGCTGAAATTACCCGTCTTCAGTGCGTCACTCACCTTCGCTCTGTTTGTAGAAGGCAGAGTCACTGCCACAGACGCTGCCATCGTTGTCGTTGCTTCCCTCGTGAACACTGCTTTCTGAAAGGGGAGAGTCAGTGAAATGAAGCCGTCAGATAAAAGCCTTCAAGCTGATGCCTGTCACACAAATCAAAATATTCTCCTCATATCATACAGTATAATAATACAGAGCCGCACTTTCCTTTGCACTGTTGCTACATAAAAAGTAGGTTAGACTGCGCACAATACACACTAAACCTCTTTTTGTACCCGTCGACGACTGTATTCCATTTTGTCTTGTTGTCATTTCTATTGTTTTTGGGATTTTTTCCCCCCTATTTTCCCTATTGCGCGCAAAATGGAAAACAACAAAAGCGACACAATGACAGAGGAAAATGAAATGACAATCCATCTGATAATTCTCCTTCAAACAAATCACACGCTGACACATAACACGGGCTTATTCTCCATGCAGATAGTGTCATTGTTGAATATTTTCTTTAGAGCTCATTTAGGTCGAGTCTACTGTGAGTTTGTGGTACATTTCTGTGTTTTTCCAACAGATTTTCAACACAAATTGCATGATTGTAATCCTCCTACAGGTATAAAGTCCCATTGAAATCAAATTCAATGCTTAAAATGACAAAAAAAAAATCATTCTGTATGTATTGTTAGTGGCATTTTAGAACAAAACATTTGATGAGTCATCCTATTCTCCGGAGCATATACTAATTTGGTGCCCAATGAAATGCTTTCTTGAGTTTTTACTAGCTATTTTTACGACTAGCAGGATAGGAGTCCTCTGCAGAGCCACGTTATGGGTCGTTGCTCTACATGTGGAGTTGATCAAACAGAGCAGACTCGGGGGTGGGGGGGTGGCTTCCCTTGATTCTTGTTTTTACAGGAGACACGTAAATATGCAAAAGCAAATAGCACTTCACTAGCCGTTTGATGGGGACTTTAAAGATTACAAGGTAGAGGGAAAAGAAGTAAACACGGATGCTCAGAGATGGTGTAGCAGTTACAAAATCTCCGCCTTCCAAACCACATATTCCCTTAGTGGCCCATTAACTACTGTTAGATATCTCTCCTGTCGTTCCCATTTACTGTGGCTTTCTCGTGAGTACAGCTGTAAAAATGAAGAGTATACGTGGACATGCACTTTATTAAGAAGACAAATTGCCAGACAGCGCAAGAGAGCAATTTGACAGACCACCAAGGTGGAAGGAGGAATAAGAGGAATAAGGACACTAAGTCATCTTTCCATCTCATCTGTCCACAGGCTGCATCCTGAGACCATGCCTATTCTCAAACATGGCTCCAGACAAAACACACCAACAGCCTGGCTCCAGTTCCCCCCCAGGTCCTCACTTCAGCTCGTTTCCATCCACTAGCCAAAGCCAAAACACAAACACATCCAAACCCAGCTACCACAGCCTCGTTCCAAAGCTTCAGCCGCTGCTGCTGCACAAGCACAACCAAACTCCATGACTCCCGTCCCATGGCCTGTCTCCTCTCCTCTGACATTAATCTAGTCAGTATTGTCCTGTTGTTGCTTCTGCTGGACACGCTGCAGTCTCTTACTGAATGCACCGAGACAGTCAAACGCTCCTGGTGCTTTGGTGAGAGTGCCACTTAGCGATCTCGGCCATAGCTAACTGCAACAGTGCCAGGAGGACAAGCCACCATTTTCCAGTCATAACTCTTTTGCACCACAATATTGCTATTGGAAGAGAACTTTGTATATCCTGTGAGTATAAGTCTTACTATAACATCAATGGTTTTGCAAATAACAGCAATGCACTTGAGCAAATGATTTCAAATTGATTTAATGAGCTTAGGTGAGCCAACCCATGAAAGTCAACAAAAACAAATACAAGCTGTCATTTTTTTTCCTTTTCCCCTGCGATGGTAGCAGTAACACTGCAAGCTGTCAAATATGTTATACTTTTCCAGCATCACTTCAAGATGAACTGCTGTTTGTCAAAGCGCTGTGATGTTTTGGTGCAAGCTGTAAGAGTGCAGCCAGCAATCACAAACTCTTACGGTTCTTCACTGTGACACGCGGTGACATGCTGTGACTCATCTCGAAAAGATTATGTTTGATGTTTCTCACATGTCGCGCACATATTTGTGCTGTGTGTGTTCAGTGCTTTAGATAAAGTTGTAACCTGTACAATCACACACACACACACACATGTTCTTGCCTTGTTTTACAGATGTTTGATTTTACTGTGCGTCTCGGTTTAAAAGACCAGTCCACCCAGTCCAAGCACGGTGTAACAAACCTCCATTACATGCTCCACCCATCTGTCACTGTCGGAGTTGTCTCACTCTGACTGACGCTGCGTTCAACAGAGCTGTACCATTCTCGCTTGGTTAGACCTGAATTATCGTTCCTGGCAGTGTGGATGGGGACAATAGGTGGGGAAATTACCTGCAGCGCCTCAGGACAATGTAGACACAAAAGGAGCACTGTCACAGAAAGTGAGCTGCCCCGCATCCAACACAGACAAAGGCAGGTAGGGCAGCACACACAAAGATACTGTAAGAAGCTGATGCACAAATGTACAGAGCCTTAATTATCACGATACCTTATTAAGATTGTGATACTAATTCGACCATTTCCAATGCCAGCTAAGCTGTTAACATACCAGCACAACCTCTGTCAATAGAAATGGTCTGTCCGACCAAAAAGAAAGGTTTACATCCACACTAATATTTCTTTATTATTGAAATATTAAATACGGGTCATGTAAACAGCATTCTGTTTGAATATTCTGAATTAGGCCAGATTCTGAAGGGAGCATTGTCTGATGTAAACAGGTATGACTGATAACATTCAGGTTTATGGAAGCATTCTTTGGACATGTGTAGAGTGCATTCAGAATACATATCTCAATTGGGGTTTTTATTACAGTTTGCAACACATGTCTGCATTGAACACAAAGCAACTAGGCAACACTTTGCAAGGCCATGATAGAGATGAAAAGATGGCCAAAAGAAAAGCCCACATTTCTGGTTGAAAGGAGAAAAATGCCTACTTTTAAACATCATTAAAAACTTGGTTATCAACAGTCGATATGCAGGGATATCACAATGCTGACTTTTTCAAGAAGGTGGTTGAAGGAATGAAAGAGGGAGGCTGTGTTTGCACAGCTGAACAAGTCCGTCACGGGTGGAAAACTTTGAAAGAATCCTATCTGATGAAGACTGCACGATGCTGTCCCTATATGAACCAAGGAAACTGAACTGACCTACGCTTCTGTCTGACATAAGCTTTTTATGTACTGGCAGGAACATTTTGTGGTTTACTCTGCTATACATTCAGAAGAAAATTCTGTACTTTTTGCTCTATAACGATAACAATTAAATATTGCAACGTGATGCTCCTTACTACCATTTTTAAGAGGTTGGTGTTTACCCAAGGGGAATCACCACACTGTTGTTTTGTTTGTCATTGTTTATTAGTCACTGCTGTTAATCACTGAGTCATAAAATATGACAAGGCATCTATAATGTAATGATGAGTGTGACAAAACAATCATGCATTTGTTATAACTTGGCCCAGAAGGCTGCGGCTGCCTTGTCACCACAGATATGATGGAAGGCCTGAGAGTGTTTGTGTGTATCAGTCTGGTACATTCTTCCTCAAGTCCAACGTCATGTGCAAACCATGACCACGGTCCAACCTTTGTTCCTCACCACTTGCTACTCCGCCGCTCAGGGGAGTGATGGAGGGAATCGTTCGATATTGCCATGGTAACTGCACAGATGACAGCGGTGGCTTGCAAGAGTGTCGGAGTGAGTGTGCGTGCACCGCACTATATGTGTTGTGACTTCTTTGTGAGAGTATGTGTGTGAAAGGGAGTGGGGAAGGTGCATTATTTTTGTGATAAAACTAATCGGACAAGGTAACGTAACAAGTGAGTAATTTCAGCTGTCACCGTGGTGGTTACAGCCAGGTGCTGCTGTGGTTTATTGCGTAATTAGCAGGGTAAATATCTCTGTTTAGCTGACATATTAGACTGTAATGTTTCACGCATGCTGCCGTGGATTACCTCTTCTAAATAAACAGCCAATCACTCACTGTCATTCCTGCTCGCCTGTTTACCTACTTCTCAAAACAGATGTTTAAAAAAAAACAAAAAAACATCTGGAAACCAGAGTACTTCATCACTAATACTTTATCTGTCCTCACTGATCATTCAGATTTACTGATACTTCTGTAGAGCTGTAGAAGTGGAACTTTGAAAAGCCTTCACTGACTCTTCATCAGACTGAACCTTATGGTGCTTTTCCATTGCTTGGTACCGACTCAACTTGACTCTGCTTGCTTTTGGTTTGTTGTACTTGATTCATTTTCCGCTGCAGATGGTACCCTGCCAGCTGGTTGTCATAACGACGCAGCATGACACTTCCGTACGCTACTTTAAGTAGAATATAGTACTGTAGCTTGGCTGTTTAAAAATGTCAGGTTTGTTGAGAGCAACGATGCAGTGATAGTGACGGTTCTCTCTCAGACTGGAGTGAAACCTTTTGGTTTCTTCTCAGCTCACTCGAACGGAGGTGATACTAACAAAGTACCAGGTACCAGGTGTAATCCACAGCTTTTGCTCAATGGAAAAGCAAAAAAGGTGAGTTGCATCATTTGTTAAATTTGAACTCTCACTCTTGGTTCTCCTTTTTTTCCCCACAGATCGAGCTCTTCTTTTAGGTAGTAAGTTTCTGTCTCGAGGGCTTTCCTTCCCACTTTGTTAGCTTTGAGCTTTTGTCAAGCTGAATACTGGTTAAGGTCTGTTCCTACCATTTGGTTTTCAGGCCCCCGAAATCTTGAATGAGTGTGTTTTGCACAGCCCTTACCACTCGGCTCAACCGCTGGTCTTTATTCTCCTTTTCAGTCTGATTCTTTCTCTAGTCTCAAATTCCTGTTTTTTTTTTTCTTTCTTTCTTGCTCCAACTTAGAGTCCAGCTTTGTCCCTCAGACCTCTTTTTATTTGACCTCGTTGGTCGAATACTCAACCAGTTGCCAGATGAACTTCTCTTTCATTTCTATCTTGAACATTATTTTTTCCTCCTGACAGGCAATACACTGCTCTGCATTTGACATCTATCACCTCTCTGCAGTTGACCCTTCAACACCTCTACCTGGGTAGTTAGAGCCTTGTTTTCGGTCTTGCACTCCCTTAGCCTCCTGGCCCACTTGTTGGTCGATAGATTCAGTCTGCATGGCACGACTAAAGTTACAGTTTGTCTCTCACCTCAGCTGACCTACAGTACAGCACGACTGCACAGTGAAACAGCCACACAGAGCTGCTGGTGTAGCTGCAGATTCTAGTCAACAATACGATTTTATGGGATCATTTTATGCAACAGAAAATCCGAGTGTTTTGGCCAAAAAAGTTTGCGAGTTGGTGAAAAATCTGGGAGCGAGTGAAATAAACAGATTGCCACAAAGACAGAATATGTGCACAGACAAAGGGAACAAAAGCAAGAGAGTGAGAGTGCATAAATAAGACAGCCAGTAGAGCTCCACTTAGAGCTAACATTCCTGAAGCGCCAGCAGGAGGAAGGAGAGTCCAGACGGCTTCCTTTCAATTACAATGCAGCATCTGGCAGCACACACAGTCTCATAATAATGTCCTCAGAACAACGGCGGAACCGACAGGATGCCTGTTTACATCACGACAGGCTGGGAGGTAATGGAAAATAAACAAACCAGTACCCAGTTCATTCATCTCTTTAATTTGGGCAATAAAAATGAGGCTTATTCGCTTTCTGTTGAGACGATGCAATTTTAAATTAAATCTGCTATAAAAATAAACTCAAAGTCAAATAAAGCAGGGTACTTCATGACAAAGCTACAATCATTTTGAAATCACAAATGTTTTTATCCACATTGCTGGTTATCCAATTGGTGCAGTATTCTGCGTGCAGCAGTTAATTGGTCCCAGGGCAAACATGGCCTTTAAGGTTCAAAAAATGGAGGTGGAATGCAAAATTAAGGTGCAAAGTGTCTCCACTATAGCTCCATCTATTAGCATTTCATTTACATTTCACATAACAGAAGTGTTTCACCTGAATTCTGTAACAGACTTTGCCCAGACTAATGGGAACCTGGAATGCAGGAACCTGGGAATGAATGACGTGGCAGTCAGACGACCCTTTATGCATCGCGGAGCAGCAGAAAATGAAAATGTTCACCATTCAGTCAGCAGCGGCAGAAAATGCCAATCCAAACACCAGGTACTATGCACATACTAAACAAGAAATGAACAAAAAAGCTCCGCAGCTGAGACATAAGTGGGGTAAATCACACCATTCAAGTGAGTGATATTAAACGTACTGCAGTGTGATTGTTAGGTCAAATGTGAAATTGAATACTTTAGAATAATTTAGATGTGAATGCAAAATGTGCAACATCTGCTACAGTTGTAAAATGTCTGTATATCCAGTATGAACACAGACGTACAAGGTGTGAGTACCACACAAACAGAGTCAGTTGCATCATAACACCAATGTGACCTGACCCATGTGAGGGTTTGCTTCTTGGCTACGCGACAGTACTGGCTCTGGGCTCCTGTTTAACATTCTGCCCTCCAATCCCTACAGACAGAGCACTGTACTCTGAGTCACCGAGCTTTAAGCTCAACAAACACAGACAAACAGAAATGGCCTGATCTGTCTCGAGTACTTGAGCTGTAGTACAGTAGGTTTATCTTTTCAAAATGCTTTACAGAGGGATTTGTAATGAGTACAAATCCCTTCAAAGAACAGTAGAATCAGGTGATCGTTATATTTTGTTGTTACATTTTGCTTCTGCTTGGGTATCTTCGGCAGAGCAGCAGAGCCAAGGTCACCGTTTGCAACGTCCTGGCAGTGGCTCCATAGATTAGCCTCATTCAACCTTCCCCCACTGTAGTTCACTGTCGAAGATTGAGGCACTGTTTGGCTAAATGACAAGCACCACTTGCCCGACCAGGATAACTGTCATGTAAAACGAGCTTTTCCAAACGTATTTGTTGGTATAGCAACAACAGTTACGCAACAGTATTGGTCCTCAGTAATGAAAAGCAGTATATCATTTGTATTCATTTAGTTTCGCTGCCCTCAACAGCTGTAAAAAGCAACTGGAAAAAATGGAAATGAGATGGACACTCATTACAACGTTGTTTGAGCCGCACAAAGTGGTGATCGCAACAGCGCGCAGCCTATTGCATGCGGATATAGAGCTCGATACAGTGCAGGTGATGATATCTAGTAATACTTATCTACACGTAACTTTCTTTGTTGCAGATCTGCATGTGTATGACACTTTCTTTAAAGTTAATCACCCAGTCAAAGATACGGATGTACATTAAAGACTCGTTGTTCTCGTTTCTTCTTATCATCATGAAATTCAAACCTGCATCACTGTTTTTTTTTTTTAATGCTATTAGATTCTCTATATTAACGCCAGACTTCCACACACCGTCAAGGACACCGACACTTTTTCATATAGAAAAGGCGACTGCAGCCATACTAGGTTCTTCTCTGCTTCTCCTGGGTTTTATTTTCGCACAGGGAGGATGGCATGTTTGAAGGTGATAATATGTTTGAACATTTTTAGAGTCACAGTCCTCTTCTCGGATAGGTGGGAAGCCTCCCACTGACATTCGAGAGGATGTGAGAGGAAAACACAAAAAGCAGGAGAAAAGTGGGACAACATTAATCTCCCGTTTGAAATGAATGAGATTTAAGTGTCAAAAAAAAAAGAAATCCATCATTTCTGCTTTTGATTCTTTACAACACACTCATCACAGCGCAATTCACGGTGAATTTTACGACGCTATACCGTAAAAACCAGACCAGAGAGGAGGAAAGTGATGAATGAAAATGACACTTGCGATGGAGATTTTATTTTTTAACAAAACTGCTGCAAAACCGTTCAACCAAAAAAAAACTATAAACTATAATCCTGTGATAAATTTCAGATGGAAGCACAGCCACAGTGAATCATCGAACTACAGCACAACACAAAAGAAATACAGAAAGGTCTAAGTGCAGCAGTAGTGTCTGGAGTATTGGCTGACTCACAGTGCTGCTTAAATA
Organism: Coranthus polyacanthus; assembly: GCA_037367275.1. Taxonomy (NCBI): domain Eukaryota; kingdom Metazoa; phylum Chordata; class Actinopteri; order Kurtiformes; family Apogonidae; genus Coranthus; species Coranthus polyacanthus. The sequence continues at coordinate 15,501,898 of JAPQRN010000014.1, read as the reverse complement.
GACTTGTTACACATTCTTTAAATAAAGTTATTTTTTTATTCGCTCTTTTTGTCTTAACTCTACCTTTCCCAAGTGAATCTGTCGGCACAATTACTCCTTTTAACTGATATTCACTGGGTATATTTAACATAAAAAGTAACACAGTCTGTACGTGCTTAGTTTAGTTGAGACGTTTTTTTTTTCCCCTCCAAGCTTTTATTACCTTTTTTTTTTCCAGGGCTGCAGCTGTTTTCTGCAACATCTAATAAATCCAGTTTGTTGACAAATAGCCTCTTGTTCACTGCAGTGTTTTTAATGCCTAGGTGCACTGCTCGTGCTAGATTAATATATGACTAAACACAACTGCAGCGCACATGTATTTAATTTTATGCAATATGCTGTCAAAGGCATGAATTAGTAATTTCAGCCTAACTCAGATCAGTGCTTGTCGTCTGCCGATCCACTTAATAAGGCACTTAGATCAGCTCTGAAAAAGGGAATTTAGCTGTGAGAGTAAAAATTATAATAGACTGATAAACCCATTGAAGTCCTCTCTTTCCCACTTTGATATATTATTTGTTCCCAGTTTTGTTGTCAACTTTGTGGCAGATTCGCCAACACTTCACCCATGTTTAATGGGGGGAAAAAAACTCTCAGGAGGCCACACATCGTACAGTTTAACAGTCCTCACTTTCCCCCAGCGCTTATAGCGGCGCATGAACGCACAAACGGAACGGTACTAGTCGCAGGTCACACGGGAACAGGATGAGATGATGGACATGAAAGTACAAATCGTTCCTTCCTGTTGGTTTGAAGGTCACGCGTTTTCCCCCGGGGACGTGATAGATGTAAAATAGTCACATCTCTCTAATCGACTGTCGTGTCTGCCGCAATTTCACACTGTACAGAATAGATTTTACTTTGGATTTCCCTGGGATTGGCCCCTTGGTCATAAATTAAAAAAAAACGACAACATTTTTTACAGTGACACATTTAAAGGTAGCCTATATTTCACACGGGTGTTTATGAGAGTATTTTAAATTCCTGTGGCGGTGTTTCTATATGTATGCAGAAGAGACTGTAGCGGTTACTGGGCTACATATTAAAAGGCTCTTTCTCTCATAGAAAACTACATCAAGCGAGATGCTGTAATATCAGTTTGTTAATGAGCAACATCTTTATCTAATTTAATTTTTTTCTAATCTAGTGTTGATTTACTTGCTGAACTAAAATCTCATTATGTTCTGTTCAAATGAAACCGCAGAGGACTTGATATGCATCATGATATATTCTGTTACTGTTATGCACTTGTCAGAAGTGTTGACATTATTCATTATTTTGCGGCGAAAGAGGTTTTATAAGTCATTTCGTCAACAAAATTAAAACCAATCATGTTTTTGACAGCTAGGCTTCGGCTTCCTTTGGTCACTTTGACAGTCCCTTTTTATTAAATCGGACACATAATAAAAGAGGAGGCGGGTGAATGATGGAAACAACAAGATATTTTCATGTAAACACAGAAAACAGAAAATGAAAAAATAGGCCATAACTCATGGGACGAGTTTCTACGCCAATAAATCTGAGCTTCTCCTGCACAAACCATCAATATCTGACAGAAGCTTAACATGTACGCATAGATACACAACCTACATACAAACAAATATAGGGGACACGTGGATACAAATCCCAGTATATCCTTTATCACAAGGAAAAGCAGCCAGTCGGCTATAGCCAGTTAGTGGAAGCAGCGATGTGAGTATTTGAGAATTGGAAGCAGTTTAATCTGTTGGGCTCGTGTGAGCTGGGACACCAGCAGCCGAGCCACATAATCCTTCCTCCTCCTGGATGATGTAAGAGGAGAGGAGGAGGAGGAGAGAGGAGGAGAGGAGAGGAGAGGAGAGGAGAGGAGAGGAGTGGAGGTGGGGGGGGGGGGGGAG
>JAPQRN010000014.1:15478312-15493517 GCA_037367275.1 Coranthus polyacanthus | reverse complement strand
GTGTGTGTTGTGTGTGTGTGTGTGTGTTGTGTGTCTGTGTGTTCTGTGTGTGTTGTGTGTGTCTGTGTGTTGTGTGTTGTCTGTGTGTGTTGTGTGTGTCTGTGTGTGTTATGTGTGTGTTATGTGTGTGTGTCTGTGTGTGTTGTGTGTGTTGTGTGTGTGTTGTGTGTGTGTTGTGTGTGTGTGTGTTGTGTGTTGTGTGTGTGTTGTGTGGTGGGTGGCATTAAAACTAAAGATGCAGCCACTTGCTTTGCCAATTGCTCTATTTCTTTGAGTAAAATGTTTTTCTTGGCTGTTTTTCATGAAAGGTTTTTATCCCCTTGTACCCTCCGCTGGAAGAGGACTGAGTCATCGCCGTCAAGGAAGCCGGTGGGTGGGAGGCGCAGCAGTGGGTTGGGGGAGGTGAGGAGAAAGGTACAGCAGACGCGGGCGGCCGAGGGGAGGTTACTGTGAATGAAGACGAAATTTATGAATGATGAATACTATGCATCCATTTTATTAGTCACGGAACATTAAAGCACGGAAAGTGATGACGGTTCCCACGCCTCCGTAGGTTTTAAACAACCAGGTTTATTCCATTAACTGTCGCGTTTTAAAATAATAAAGGCTGCGCTGGTGAGTCTTAAAAGTGGCAGAGAGTTCGTTTGGATAACAACGTGAAGGGAGATCACAACGACTGGCCGTAATTATTTCAATTCACACTTTGGGTAGAGCAACTTGCTTCCTTCTTTCAAGGCCTCGCTTTGATGCTTTTGTTTTATCCTGCAGAGGCTTCATGTCTCCACGGTCCTCTTAACGTAGGAATGGAAACAAATTTTAAAAAAAGCCATTAAATCAGAGGTTCCCGAACTCTTTCAGCTCAAGACCCAAAAGAAAAATCCAGTGTCTACCTGAGACCAGTGTTGAATAAATACACATTCTAGGCATGTGCAGAAATTCTACTTCCTGTCACCAGTGTCTGGATGATTCAGAGCAGTTTCTGGGATTTAAAAAAGTCCGTATACTGAAATAAGATACATTTTTTGAAATCAAATATTTAATACCTTCAAATCAGCTAAGCGGCTAACGTTAGCTAGTGAGCTAACCACAGCTTTCCAGTTCGGTCAGACTGAGGGGAAATACAATAAGTAGTTATTTTTAAAAACCTAAAACTTTTGGGACTTTTTAGAAAGCACTCATGTCTGGAGCCGCAGTTTATTTAATTAGAAAAGAAAATGTAGCACCTGTTTCTTTAGCACCTTATGTCAGACGCTCTATGCAAAAGAAATAATTTGAGTTCTTTATTTCATCACAAGTAAAACCAAAGATAATGTGAATTAAGTTCAATCTAGAACACGTTTAATTTCGAAATACTAGCAGCAGGAAATAGCATATTGGCGCGTGCGTTCGGGCTGCAACAACGGCAGCAATTTGCTTCTGACTGTCATATTAGCTAGCTAGCAGCTCACTACTTAGCAACTAACAGACACAAGAAATAAACAATTCAGATCCTACACTGACAAACACAAGACTATCATAGCATTTGCTCTGCCATTTGGCGACCCAGCATGAGTAAACCTGCGATCTCCTGACCCTAAGATCGGGAACGGCAGCGTTAGATGTTTGTGAAACCTGTCAGGTGTGAACGTGTGCACGATTACAACCGGAAGATCGAAATGCATCGGACAGAGAGCGAGAAAAGACACGTGTGGGTGATGTTCTCTTCTTGTCTCGGTGAGTTTGAAAATGTTTGTTGAGGGTGGACCAGTGGGCAGGCCATTAGGAAAATTGATGTGTGAGCTGTGTGCAGTGTGTGTACATGTGTGTATGTATGTGTGTGTGTGTGTATGTGTGTGGTGTGTGTGTGTATGTGTGTATATGTGTGTATATGTGTGCGCTCATGTACATGTGTGTGCGTGTCCATGCTCCCGCTCTGACATCACTGCTGCCGTCACTGCAGCCACCTCACAGTGACTCCCTTGTGACTGAAGGCCTGACAACCTCCCACGCTCTCCCTCCCCATCAACTCCCCTGGTCCTGCTCCTCACGCCTCCATTTATCTATAACCCCCCCACACACACACACACACCTCACTCTCTCTGCCTGTCCTCTGCTTTCCGTCTCCCCCTCAACTCTATTTTCTCCCGCATCCATCTCTATCCGCTATCGTTTTCTGTTCTCGCCTCCTCCTTTTTTCCCCGTCCTCTTCCTTTCACCTGTGTTTTTTTTCGTCTTTCTCTCCCCCTCGTTTGGTGTGTGCGTGTGTGGGTCTTCCCTGTCTTCCGTCATGCTCTCTGCACCCACCGTGCTTGCCTGTCTCTTGTCTCTATGGAAACCCTGAGTGGACAAGAGTGGCTCAGAGGTCTGCGAGACACTGATACAAACCCTATTAGATCACGAGCTCTCTTTCTCTACCAGAAAGCCCCATGCGCACACAACCGAAAGCCTATAGTGTGTAAATAAATGGTGTGACCGTGCCGATACCTGCCGTCACACATAAGCCCCCCCGTAGGATAGAAACAGCCTTTCCTCCCGTGTGTCCGTGCCCTAATCAGTGGTGTGAAGTGGGAGGAAATGATGGAGGCAGAGCGGGAATAAGGAGGAAGGCCAATTGTTTCATTACACAGTAGCTCTCTCAACTAATAGGTGGAGAGTGTGAGACCACCTGATGCAGCCCCTGCACATATATTCCCATTTGAAGCACACACACACACACACATATATATATATATATGTATATATATATATATATATACTGTGTATACACACTGCACCCCCATCCCATCTCCCCTTTCAGTCTCACACCTCACGAACCATATTCTCCTCACATTTACACATTGTTGAGCCTGCTGTGTTGCGTAGACTGTGCGTCATTCGGGTCCAAACACATCTGAAGGACAGGTGATTTGCGATAAGAGGCCTCACGCAGACTGAATTTCTCTCCTGGGCACCGTCGTGATTTGACAGTCATGCTTAAGCGAATCATCGTGGGGATGCAGTCTCCGGGAGCATACATGTGCTGTATAGACTACAGCTCATGGGTTTTTTTTTTTGGTTTTTTTTTGGGAGGTTAAAAAAGTGGAAGTGGGTTGAAAGTGAAAGTGAAAAGTGAAAAAGGAACGGAGAGAGGCGATAATGGAATTCGTGCTCACTTTCAAGTCAAGGCTGAAGATGCTTTAACAGAATTCAGTTTGTCACATCTTTGGTTTGTTGAGTTTCCCCTTTATTTTATCAAAATGTACATGAATAAAATACAACAAAGGACTACATTAAAGAAGACATCAAAACAAGCAGCAATAACAGGGGTCAACAACTGAACACATACCCAACCCGACCCAGCCCCCACGCCCGCCCCATTAACCCCCCCAGTGCAGTGAGATAAAGACATGCCAATGATGTCTCACATTTAGGCACTTGATTTCCCTACCGAACCATCTTTGGTCACAAGTTGCTGTTGCACGGCTTTAGATTGAACAGGTTTGAGGTGGATTTGAGCTTGCGTGTCATGCTGATTCCACCGGCGTGAATTCGAGGATGCCAAGAGGAGTTTAATAAATGTAAACCATTTGGTTTTCGACAGATCGACGACTGCCACGTTTAGAGATGACCCAAAGATGGTTATAACCTGACCACCTCCAATGAGTAAACTTCAGCATGAACTAAATCAGAACACTAGATCGTACAGTACTTCACGTGATTACAGAAAGGACTCCACAAGGGAACGGAATCAAGCACTACATCTTAACACAATTTACCTGAAAACAATGCAGTGTATTTTCACACAATATACTGTAATCAATACGCTGTACAGTCTATTGCAAAGGCATTGTTGTTGGCATTTTACTGTAGGAACAAACCAGTCTGTTTACCACTGAGTATTATCTTGGAAATTCTTGCAAAAATAGATATTTTTTATTAAGTTAAAAGCCTTTGCGTTTCGGGATGTGATCTATATATTAAGCTACTCATGCATTGTTTAACTTTGTGTGCATACAGTATTCTGTTTCTATGTTTGGCTGTATGTGTGTCAAAGTGTATATGCATGTGTGTGTGTGTGTATTTTGATGCAAGAATACTGTACACACTGGTAGACTAATCCCTCCGTGTGTTTTTTTTGTGTTTTTTTTTTTCAAAATAGACCCCCTCGGTAAAGAAATAACAAAGATACATTTAAACTGTTTAAGAAGCATAGTAGTCACACAGTATTTGGCAGTGAGAGAACAGTCCTAATTTATCCATGCACAATATCAACCACAGGCAAAGTCCACATTCTGAACAAACCCATTAAGAACAACACAGTAAGAACATGAAAAAGTGTACAAGAATTCAAGAACCTGGAAGTGTGTGCGTATGTGTGTGTGTGTCTATGTACACTATGTGTGTTTCTGTGTGTGTGTGTTTCTGCGTGTGCGTGTTTGTGTGTGAATGTCAACAGCACAGTTGGTTTCCCAGGGAGACCAAAGGGCTATGACTCATGCAGTGCATACGGCATTTTCTGGAATTTTTAACAATATCGGAAGAATTATTATTTTCTCACAAAGCCCAGATAATTACATATAATCATATTAGAACCTTACAGAGTACTCAGAGAGTTTACTGTAAAAACCCACTCGATCCCGCCCCCATAGGTCTATTATAGACCAAACAGTTTATCCCTGGATTATATTTCTGTTCTCCAGCTCTTATTTCATGGCGAGCACCTTCCCCTTGCTCGACTGTGTTTTTTTTTGTTGTTGTTTTTTTGGGTAATTACGTGTGAATCTGCATGTGTTTTAGACTAGTCCGGTCTGTGTGTGCAGGTGTAAAGGGTAAGGTTGGTAAAGCAGAGTCGATCCCCCTTGGGGTATGTAGTAGCTGCAGTAGCTAGGTTCTGTTAGATAGGGTGCACTGTGCTCCGCGATGTACGGGGCAGGTTGGTAGAAGCAAGTGACGTGGTCTGTGTTGGGGATAATGTTCTGCTCTCCTAGAACCTTCAGGGCCAGCACTGTGATCATGTTCAGTGTCTGACGCCTCTCATGTCCCATCAGACACACCGTGCTGTCATCCACCACGCGACGCAGCGTCATCAGGTACTGGTACTTGCTTCTCTCCTCGCCAATGAAGTGGTTCTTCAAGTACGACAGGATCTTCCTCTGCTGTTCCTGCACATCAGGGAAATCTATGAAAAAGCGTGAGCACATGTAGCGCTCGAGTGTTTTTATTTGAGTCTCGCTGGCCGGTCGATAGTCCCTGACCAACAGGTTGCTGTATTTCAATAGGCCACCACCTCGGATTTCCTCAGGATTCCTGGTAGCGATCAGGCGGTAGCGGAGGTGGTCCATTGCCGCCTCAAAGTCCCCATACATGCTCTCTGCCAGGACCTCAACAGCAGGGACCGAGCCAGATGCCCGAGGAGTGTCGCTCTGTTCAGGCATGTCTGCGGTTACCTCGGGGGCTTCTTTGTTCTCTAGCACAGAGCTGGATGCCTCATCAGCTTTTGGAGGAGCTGATTCCCCTGGGTCTCCAGACTGAGAGTGAGACAGCACATGCGAGGTGGAGCTCGGAATTGTGATCGGAAAAGAGACAGGCTCTGCAACCTGAGGCAATGAAGAGATATAATCTTGATCCTTTTCATCCTCCAACTGTAAGAGAGGAACTCCTGGCTGAGGAGAGGACTCTTTAATCTGTTCCTCGCTGTCTGTGCTCAGAATCAAAGGCTCCATGTCTGCAGATACCTGAGGTACAAGGTCCTCTGACTCTACCGGCGGAGTGAGGCAGAGGAGGGGAGGGCTGAGGCAGGGGGAAGGTGGGCTGAGACAAAGTGGAGGAGGGCTCAGGCTAAGCATGGGAGGGGTGAGGTAAGGAGGTGAGCTGAGGCAGGACGAGGTTGGGCTGAAACTCAGAGGTGGGGAGCTAAAGCTGGGGCTGGGGCTGACGGTGCTCAGCATCGGAGATGAGAGGCAATGAGAGGGAGGGGTGAGGCACGGGGGAGGGCTGAGGCTGGGGGGTGACGGAGTGAAGCAGGGAGGGGAGAAACTGAGTACAGGAGGGGTGAGGCAGGAAACAGGAGGGGTGACACAGTGGGAAGAGGGAGGTGAACTGAGGGCGGTCTTTTGTGAGCTGATGTTTGGCTGATCCAGGCCCAACATTTTGGTCTGTAGTTTCCTGTTCTCATCCTCATCGCTCAGCTCAACTTCTGAGGTATGTGCCGATTCTTGGGCATTTGTGTTGGACATATCGGCAACTAATAGTGAGTCAACAGGTTCTGATTGTTCGGGTGCGGAGACAGTTTCTTCAGGGGTGGACTGACTTTCTTCATCAAAAGCCACATGTGCAGCTGGTGACTCTTCAGAGACCTGAACATCTGCCTCACATGAACCCTCCACCGTTAAATGAGACGATGATGACTCTTGAGTTAAATCAGACGTGGGATCCACATCGCAGTTGGAGATTAAAGGGGCTGAGGTATGGTCCGAGTTTGAAACTAGGTTGCTGGGAGTGTTGGGATCGAGCTCAGGGTTGGTTTCGGTAGTGACAACGGTCGTTGGGGTTGATATAGAGTCTGAAATAGGAGACGTAATGGGGTTTGTGTGGACACTTGGGTTAAAGGCTATATCGGGTTCAGGGCTCGGGCAGGGGGTCGGATCTGAACAGGGAGCAGCGACGGGTTCGCTTTCAGAGGCCGGACTCTGGGAAGAACTGGGGGCAACTTTCCTACACATCCTCCGCGGGGGTTTAGGAGAAGAGTGTTTGAGCACCACCATATGAGACAGTCTCTCTGAGGCTTTACAAGATGGTGAAGAGGAGGTCTTTTTGTCAGAAACAAGGCTGGGTGGTGCAGGTAAAATATCCTGAGTATCTGGCGCGTCGATGGCATCAGCTGTGCTAGGTGTTTTATCTTCGTGTAGTGTGCTGGGAATCTCCAGTGCTTCCTGTACGCCGGCAGGCTGCATGTTGTGTACTTGAAGTGTAAGACATATTGTAGAGGTGGAGCAGGAACAATCCAAGCTCTGTGTGTCTTTCTTGTGTATTGCGTCTGATGTTAAACTCTCTTCTGTCATTTCATTTATGTCTGTGTCATTTTCCCACTCTGCTCGTATCTGCTCCCTTGTCTCGGTTTCTATTTTTCTTTCATCTGCTAACTGTGTGTGTGCGTCTGTCTTTGCATGTAGGGCTGTGTCAGTGTCTGCAGCAGACACTTGTGGCGTTTTATCTCTTTCACTGCTTTTCATTTCCTCACTGACACACTCTGAGGAGTCTGTGTTATCAGAGTGTCCTTTACCGTGCGACTCTTCTGCCAGGTTGGTCTGGGTTTTGTTTGAGGTTTCTGGCAGCTCACACTGTCCCATCTGCTCTGCGAGTTCGTTCTGTTCATCGGGGGGTTTTGAGTGGTTAGATGGTTCTTTCTGAACAGAGAGTTCCTGATTTGACTGTACTGGTTGCCTACCATCACATGGCCAGGTTTGCACTGAGTGTTCTGCCATTTTCAGGCATTTGGTCTTGTCCAAGAGCTCTGGCTCATGTCTGAATTCGATCTGAGTTGGTGGTTCAGCTTCCTCAGAGGCTTGTTTCTTTTCAGAAAGTAAGTTTAGAGATTCCTGGCCAGAGATGTCCATTACACTTAAGTGCTCCGCAGTTTCTTTCAGCTCTGCAGGTGTTTTCTCTTTCTTCTTTTTTTCTTCTTGGGAGTTTTCTGTCTGGTTTGAATGTTCGGTTTGTAGAGAGAGTTCTGTCTGGGATTCCTTCTCATGTACCTTATCTGTCTGTGCTGTCGGGCTGATCTGAACCCCCAGGTCTCTACTGGTGGACTTCTCTGTTTCTGTAGCAGTGTTCTGCTTAAGCGATGAGGGTGAACGCTTATTCTGATTATCTGCGGAATGGTCTTTCACATCAACACTGTTATTTTTGTGCTGAGACTCCTGCTGCATGTAGGACTCCAGGAGACGGTCCAGAATGATCTGGAAGGAGTCGACGCTGAACTCAAACTGCCTCCTCAGGGCGCTTACAAATTTGAGCTCCAGGTTTTTGCCGCTGTTATTTGAGAGAGAGATGAGGCTCCAGCGATCGTGCTCATTGAAGACTTTGACCATCTTCTGGACGTAGGCTTCCTTCATCGTGGCGCTGCTGATCCTCTCTCTATTGACCCCAGCTGGTAGGCAGTCCAGCAGGCAGCCCAGCACGGACTCCTTTATCACCTGTGAGGAGAAAACGGTCACCAATAAGACAGCTACTACCGATGGCCGCAACCGCACAGCAATAATTATGCATGTTTTATTGAATTTAATCACGATGCACTTACCTTTCCTTTGCAGATAAAACATTAAATAATAGTATCATTTCAACTGTTTTACAATGTAATTATTGTTAGGATTAAAATAATCGTATTATCAATGGCACAAAAATCAATATTGCAACACTGCAGAGAAAGCAGAGCTTCAGTGCTGTGTTTACGATAACAGGGTGAGACAGGAGCTTTAACCCAAGTGCTTCCTTACTTAGTCCAACAGCAGAGTAATGCACCAGGTGAACATTACCTGGAACTCTTCCTGACTGGGTAACTCCACCCCGAAGATGATGTCCAGGTCTTTGTAGCTCGTTCCGTTGTCTCGCACCAGGACGTGGCTGGCCGTTGAACCGTTCAGACGAACATCTCTTACTGTGATGCCCTGTTTCTGCAGCCTGGCTCTTACAGCTATGATGATGTCTCGAGGTCGCAGCTCCAGGGTGGGGAAGTTTCCCCGGCCATGGATTGGAACCACGTCTGATAGAACCTGATGGAGAACCTCCACCTGCTCAGCATTCAGGCTGTGGAATCGCTGACTGGATTTGGTTTCAGACATGCTGCTGCCCTGAAGGGAAGGAGGACGACAACAGTAAGAGTTTATTAAAAACTCCCCACCACAATGTGCTATGTGCATAACTCTCTCTGTGTGTGTTTGTCTCACACACACGCTTAGCGCTCGCTCACACTCATATGCGCATTCCCAGCCAATCTGCTGTCTGCAAGTCACAGCTTGGCTGACAGCTTTTCCACAATGCTAATGTAACTGCATGTGTTGACAAGCTGACACATGGAGCGATCCACATAGATCTGCTTTGCATAAATATTATTTCGCTGCTCATTGAGATCACAGCAAATTAAGATGAAGACTATTTTAGTTCAATCACAGTCAGAAACACATTATTGTCTTTAATATGAGAGAACTGTACCACAACAATTAGTACCTTTATTTACACTCATCTCAGCCAGATACAATACAAGGATCAGAATCTAGTTCGTTTGTTTTTTTCAAAACACTTTCCAAAAAACACGCACATTAAAAATCTAAGGGCTGAACACAAAAATAAGGACAGATTTCATCTTTGTTTATTGATTGTTTCCACCAGAGTAGCAAGGGTTAAGCTGAATGAGTCATCACCAGCAGACTGCATTAATCACACAAACGTCACTAATTAAAGACACACATCTGTTTTTGTGTGCAGCAGCACATGATGTGTGTACATTACAAACAATAACTCCCACACACATTTGTGTTCTGCGCACGCAAGCTTTCATACAGCAAATTGTAACAAATAGTAACAAAGGAAAATTAACATTGATATCAGCCAATTATTTGTGTTTTGCTTTCACACGTGTAATCCTACAGGCCTTTATGCTCAGAGCTTCTGCTTATAGACTCTATCAATGGTTCTTTACAAACTAGACACATTTTTCAATAAGTCACACAACATTTGCCTGATCAAGACAGCCAGAAGACTGTTGCGTGTTATTAGTGTGTGGTTGTTGGCGCATGTCAAAGTGTTTCAGGGAGTGAGTGCTTGTATTCGAGAGAGCAACTGTGGTTCATAGCAGTCCATTATTATCTGTTGTTTGCTTTAATCAATAGTTGTCACTCAGTGCTACAGATGAATGCCACTGATTGCTATGATTGTCAATATCAGGAGAGTAAACATCGGGATACTAATGAGCAATAATGGGATGCTTTCTGGTAGCAGTTTGTCAAACATCAGAGGGCTTTAGGCTGCAACAACCACAAACAATTTATTCTGAGTAATGTTTAGAAATATAGTAATCCCTGTAATCCGCACAATTTACTGTTTGTCAACAAACACAGCGTCTGTAAAGCCACAAAGGTACAAATACTAAGGCAAACTCTTTGCTCATTTAAAGAAAACTGAGCGTGCTTACCAGAAGACAAAGAAGCCGAGTCTGAAAACACAAAACTCCCAAAAAACTGGATGAGACATCTACCTGCACCTGACTTCAACAAACCGAAGAAAGCACGAATCATGCATCCAGAGGCAACACGTCTCTGCCAGATGCTGACAAGGATCATACACACAATAAAAACAGGAGACAGAGTGGCACTGCAGGACTGTTTTCCAGCCGGCTCCCTTGTATCTCCCCCTCCCCTTTCGCACATTTCTGCAAACTTGCAGCCTGAGTGACTCATCCAGGCGTATCGGCTCAGCTCGCACATAATCTATGGCCACTGAAAACCCAACAAATCCGAGGGTGTCGTGCACACAGTGGAGGACAACGAAAACAAACAAAAAAAACCCCCAAAAAATACTGTCTCTTGAATTTGCAGGTTTATGTCTGAGTTCACAGGATTGGGTGAAGCGGCAGAAACCCAAACATGTTCAGAAAACTCTAATGTGTCACCCTGACTTCTTAGAGTGAAATTTCACTCCAGTGTTAAAGGGAGTTTCATCACTTTCATGCACTTTCTAACAGGGTAAACTACTTACGTTCAGTTTTAGGCTCAGATTATATGGCCCACATTAAATCTTTTATAGGCTGTGTGTGTTAAACTTTTTACTTTTCTAAAATGTTCCCATAAAATGAGGCAACAGCGCTTGCACAGTTCCACAGCCCATCAACCATAAATTTCCTGTAAATGACCCAGGGCTCTGCTGAGTTTCATTCTGCCCTGCTGGTCTTCACTCTAATCGCCTAATCACGCACTTACTTACACCTGGGATGCCAGATGAACGCAAAGCATCTGACATATTAAAGGGCAGCGGTAGTCTTCTGAGGACCGGGATTACGAGCACATTAGGCAGATGATCCATGCAGCCTCACAAGAGTGAATTAAGAAACTTAACGGAGCTGACGGCTCGTCTTACCTGTTGCTGTGGCTTTTGAAGGAGCGGCTGCCCCCGGGTTTGACTGCGGAATTAAGCCTCGAGTGTTCACCAAGCTTCGGCTTCAGGTTCGGAGTGTCGGCGGCGTCTCTCGTACGTGGGTTTGTTTTTCTTTTCAAGTCCCTACCCACTCTGCTCAGACTCGGTGCTGCTGATGCGGCTCTGTCCCTTATAAGGCATACGAGGCTAGAATCTGTGCGCGAGTTCATTCGGGCGCTGTCCAGGAGGCGCGTGGTGCTGAAATGAAGACTGGAACGAGTCCTCGCGCTCTTGTTTTCTCTCCTCCGGCCGCCCGGAGCGTAACGCAGTTTCCATAGCGACCTGCCGTCATTCAGTTATGACTAGGGTGTGCGTGCGTGCGTGCGTGCGTGTGTGTGTACAGCAGTCGATGGCCACAACAATGGTGGAGTTGTGTGTGTGTGTGTGTGTGTGTGTGTGTGTGTGTGTGTGTGTGTGTGTGTCGTGGTGGTGGGATGGGTTTTTTTTTTTTTTTTTTGGGGGGGGGGCGACAGAGGGAAGGGAGGAGGGGAAGGAGGGAGGGGGTGCAGACTTTAGTTCTCCATATTGACTGCTCTCGCCCTTAGCCCCACTTTGCATTTAATACAGTACTCGGGGCCAAAGTGATTGTCAAATTATTTCCTTGTTGTGTGGAGAGATATTTGTAATTAATATTAAAATTAAGCATTGCGTTGATGTCGGGTGGTGTATTATTACAAGAGCTGCTACCAAAAGGCCCCGGCGCTTGCCCACTGCTCTCATCTCATTCCGGCTTTATCTTTTTTTCTCTCTCTCTCTCTCTCTCTCTCTCTCTCTCTCTCGTTATGCATCAAAATATTTCTCTCTGCTCACCTTTTATTCTGTCTCTAACTCTGCTTCATCCCTGCTCATATTTTTCTCTCTTCTTGTTTCTCATTTACAGTAAACCTGCCTCTCCTTTCCTCACCCCCCCCCCCCTATAGCCACTTCACTTACCTGTGTCTCTAAGAAGTCTAAATTTAGGAGCAGCTAAGCTCCAGGCTGCGGTCAGGCAATTTAGTCTGGCATCTCTTCCTCCCACTAGTTCTTTCTTTTAAGACCTAGAGCTGTCATCTTTACTCTCTCCCTCTCCCTCCCTTTCTGTCTTCTCCAACTTTCCTCTCCTCCTCTTTATCACCCTGCTCTCTCTCCAGGCCTTCACCATCCAGGGTGTTACAGATGAACGTGTCAGCAGCCGGTGGAGCCCGTGGCACAGTATGGAAGACTGGAAATGAGTTATATTGGGACAAAGTGCTCTCCGACAGAGCATGGGTAGAGGGACCAAAGTGAATTACAAAGCTGCTCGCACACTATGCACTTTCCTAAGGCAGTAATTTGAATTTTTAAGGAGTTAGTCTGTCACATACAGTATATGCTGCTTGATACTTGGCTTTATATCTGCGGATCAATGAAAATGGGACTCCACCTTGACCTATTCACAGGTTTTCTAACAAACATGGCGACTAAATGAGATACCTAACAGCATCTGAATCGGGCTCAGTATCAGAAATGCTGTATAAAACTATTATATTACATAGAATATTATGAGAATTCTTCAATAGAATATCTTCTTTTATAAGCCGACACCAGATATACTAGTATCGGCGCATCCACAGAGCAATAGTTTCCACTGTTTGCCAGAAAAATAATGCAATCTTCACAGAGGATACAGACAGTAATACAGGAGTCTATGATTATTTACCTTCCAAGAGGCTCTTGTTCAACTTTCTGTCAAACAGTTCACACGTCACGAATCTAAACACTAAACTAAACTAGTGCAAACACACAGTAGTGCGATGCAGTGCTTGAAACAATTAGCTTAGGACTGTAGTTTGGCTCCCATAACAGCTGTCACATTATTTGTTACTGTTCAGTTGTGAATGTGGGCCATTTTAGGATAAAGGTCTGTTTGAAAATGACATCAGAGAAAGGTCACTTTGGCACATGCACGTGTGTTCTTGGCATTTTTCACCGCCACATTCCATGTATGTTTGCAGACCTTTTAGTGTGGATACGGGGAGTGAGATATAATCTCCTCTCAGCCGCCTGCTTCTGCATAGCCAGAGCACCTCATGGGATTGTAAGTACGAGGAGCAGCATGCAGAGAAGCTGAGCTCCGCAGCGGTCCGGTAATGTGGGAAATGTAGTGAGAGAATAGGCTGTGGTTATACTTTCCAGCACTCAAGTTTTTCTCCATCTGGCTATTCTGTGTGGATAATGAAAACTGCTGCTTCCTGCAGCCTTGACCTGATGCTGAGCAATTACAGAGCTTCGAAATCACGAAAAGCCGATATAATTAGAGGCTGCAAGAGGCAAAGGGCTGTAAACAAAATTAATTTGTTAAATGTCTTGTGCTAAAACTACATGTGGTAATTAATACTTAATAAGGTGGCATCACTGGCTTTTTGTGAGGTTTTTTTTAGGTCACTGTCGAGTGGGAACCCTGGTTTTATCCTCTTACTGTCAACAAACACCTCTGCCAGGAAATGAAAATCCACTGAAATAACAGGATTTTAGAGATTACACAATGATGCACAAGAGAGGTTTTTTAAAAAAAGATTATTTAATATTATTTCAATGGCCCAGCGTACAGGGTGTGAGGGTACTTTTAAGTGGCCAAGTTTTGATTTTCAGTAGTCACAGAAAGTCACAATCCATCCTCTTGTTTGATAATGCAGGGTTTCCCTTAGGTTTCTGAGGGGCTTAGGTGCTATGGTTGTGGTGGTGGTGTTGGTGGGGTGTCATGTGGTCGTGTTATTTCCCCATGAAAATTAGATGTGCCTTCATTTTCACATAACTTTAGACTATTTTCACAAAGTTTATGGAAGACTTATAAGCGTGGGTGGACAGTTTGGGGATCCTCCTGCAAGAAAATTCTACATTTTTCAATAATAAAAAAAAAAGTGACATTCTTTGGGACCATTACTGTTGCCATATCTGTGAAAAAAAAATGGAAAAGCTAGGGCAGGTACTAAACAAACAGCGCCCAAAAAGCTTAAAAACAACAATCTCTCCGCATTGATTTTACGTTAATTTAGCTTAGATCATACCTAAAATGTCTCGTGTAATTGTACGGAAAATCCTGGATAATGTATTCTTCAAGATTCACGGGTGCTCTTTTGCAACGTATGAATCATAATGTCAGCTATGCAGGTACATAAAAAGATATATACAATGCAAAACAGTGAGTGCAATGAGAAAACGCCAAAAAAAGAAGGAATGAGGCATTGGGTAAAGGTCATTAACCTGTTTCAAAACCAACACATCCCACACAAGTCACATTGAGAAAAGGACAAACAGGACAACAGGGGAATAGCATGCTGAAGCTGCCAGAGCCCAATGTACTGAGGTGTCAGTCTTAACAGCCTGTTAGGGAGCACTGGGAACCAACCTGACAACACCAGACCATATACGCTGTCACCTGTTAGACAGGGAAGAGAGGAGCAATGGAGGGTAAAGTGAGGGCATAGATGGAAAGGGAACAGGAAATACGCATAAAACGGGGGAAAAGAGGCACGGGGAGCACGTGATATGCGAAGAAAAAGGTCACCGCGTTGATTGGCAACATGGAAGCGGGGCATATGGAGCGCTCCTTCCCTGGAGTCTATTTTTAGTAGCACTTTTCAAAGCACATCCCCAATGTAATCCATGTGAATCGATCCTCAGTGGAGAAACGGGGAAAGCTGGAAGACTTTCTTTGGCTGCGGTCGGCCTTTTAAGTTCTGTGTGCGCGCGTATGTGTGTGAGCGTCTGTGACTTGGCCCTCTTTTCTGAGGGAGTCTGATAAGCTGGGAAGCTGTGAAAGAGCGCTTTTTCTTTTCCCTCCGAAGCAGAATGGGGTGCAAGGAAACGGTTTCAGAACAGATTATAGAACAGCCGCAAATATCAAAGTTTGACATTTGTGGCAGCTGCCTGTCTATACAAATGACCTATACTGTGACACGGGAAGTCAAAAAGTTTCACTCAATTCCTTTTTTTCCCCCTAAAGGTATGATGGGAAGTGTCACAACTTTGCCTGAGCAGCAAAAGAACGTTCGGCAGATTGATAAGAGCACGTGTCTCCGGCTTTAAAGACATTTTTCAT
>JAPQRN010000014.1:15449823-15464689 GCA_037367275.1 Coranthus polyacanthus | reverse complement strand
TATGTGTGTGGTTATGTTTGTGTTTGGATGTGTATTCACAGAGTGCAATACACACAGAGCTACGGGATGCATGGAGAATTTAGTGGTGCTGAATAAAACATTTTAAAAGCACTTACTGGCAAAAAATGTTATTCATTTGAATTAAAAGATGGGTAGTTGTCTGCACTGAGCATGTGTTATGTGTGATCATTTGTGTGTATACAATACATACAGTACAGTATAGTCCTGCAGCAGATGTCATAATCTCCTCGCTGTCATGCTTTTGGATGAGATTATGAAAGACATAAAGTGGTAAGAGCAGTTTGTCATTTGCGGTGTTGCTATTTCTGCACACAAACACACACACACTGTATAGGTGCATCATTCTACAGCCGGAGGACTGTATAGGGAGGACAAAGTAATCCATTTCTGCAGATTAAGCAAAGAGAGGTGCTGTAGCTCAAATGCAAATGTGGAAAACGGAGCCTTCAGCAGGCAGAGAGAGGTGCAAAGTGACAGACGAAGACAGAATTTTAACAGAGGACAGAACAAAAAAAAATTGAAAAGAAACAAAGGGGAAAACGGAGCGAGAAGGAGAGAAATAAAATGGCACGGGGAACAAAGCGATATGAAAGTCAGAAGAAAAGGAGAGTTTAATGGCATTTTAAAAAAGGTAAAAGTGCTCTCCCCTCTCGGCTAATTGGGACAGGCACTTGTCCTCTCTGACACCTTTTAATGTATTTTCCTCCTCTGTTCCTTCCTCCACTGTATGGATGTGGAAACCGAATAAGAGCAACACAAAAAATCCTCGTCGGTTTCCACTATAAACGTTTTGACTCGTCTCGCTGATCTATTCATGTGTGTGCACTTTGTGTGTGTGCTACAACGTGGATAATGGGCTGAGGATGCGGTTAATCCTACCAGACTGCAAAGAGTCATGCTTGTCCCATTTGCTCAGGAGTGAACGCTACGTATGTCTATTGCATGTGCATGTGGGTGTTTCTTTTAAAGACTATGAAGGTGTTATAACTAATCTGCTGAATCACTACATCTCTTCTCCTCATATACCATCTGTCATCCCCTCACAAACATTTCATATCAAGCCAAGCAACTTGATACAGTGGACTACAGTGAAAACCTATAATGTTCATTGAATTAGTATCCATATCGATTGCAAGTATAGGGATGTAATTACGCAACATATAATCACTGCATGCTTACTGGCATTTGTCCAACTGGATGCGCACACGCTTTCTTATGTGCATCCATGTGTGAGTGGGTGACCCAAGCATGAGTGTGTCCACGTGTGTGATGATTGCAAATCTGCTTTCCGTCGACGGATCACACTCGTGAGCAGCGTGGCCGTGCTCCTGTGAATGTTGATGGACAGCCGGTGCATATGAATGAGACCATTTGGTCATCTGTTTCCTTTGTGAATTGATTTTACATTTAGATTCAAAAGCATCCTTCAGAAACTGTTCAAGCCAAAAGCACAGACAATGTGGAGGGGTTGCTGATTTATTAGGAGTGAATGAATTTTTTGCCAGCTTTTGATTTCTTTTAAGGGAATTTGACAGATGCTACGTTTCATGTATTCTCATTTAAAGCGACAATTACTGTTATGTTTTGTGAGGCAAAATGACAAATTACTTAATTAGCTTTGTATTTTCTGCATAATGACTCCTCTTTAAATTTAAAGGTCTGCCACACTGTAGTTATTTCCCAACAGTTTCGCTTCATAATTATTAAGTACACTAAAAGCCATTTTCAAAATAACATGCAGGCTTTTCTTGTGTTAAGCTAACGCTCATGCAAGCTGTAAATCACTGTTCCAAATGACATGACTCCACCCCGAGAGAGTGGAGTAATTCATGCTAAAACCAGATTTAAGCCCGTTTAATGCGCTAATGAAAAGCGCTGTATTTATATGTAGCAAGTAAATGGCAATGTTGTGACATCAGGCCCATCTGTGACTCCGTCTAAACCTCTAATGAGAACATTACTGAGCCCCAGGCGGAGACACACAGAGAGACACACCGATAAAAAGGAGTGGAGGGGAAACGTGACGGAGGGATGATCGATGCAAACCTTGCCACCTCTTTTGACTGCCATCATCCCTTTGCCGCCTCCACCTCCTCCTTCCTTTCTCTGGCTCTCCTGCTCCTCCTCCCTCCTGTCTTATACACCAGGACTTAGGGCAGCAGCGGGTCTAACTCAATACACAATGCAGCGAAAATCAATGAAAGACAGAAAGAGTCAGAGTAGGGGGATTGAGGAGATGAAACACATTTGTTTCAGCACATTTTTTGGACAGCTTTGTCATGCAACCCTGACCCCCTTAACACACAAACCGACGGAAAATCCAAAACGCAACACCAGTCATCAAAATACACCTGTCTGTATCTTTTTGCAATGCGCCTTGTGACATTAGACTCATTAAGCTCCACAAGACGCATATTCTGCTCATTTACAATTAATTTTTCTCTAGAAAAGAATAGTATTAGAATAGTATTTCCAACACCCCACCCTGCCCAGACAGACGGAGCTTGATATTCATTCAACGCTTGAGTCAGAGCACAAGAACAACTCCCAAGACAGTTTTAATAAACACACACACAGAACAGTTTTATAAGACGTGTTTACCTGCCTCCACTGCTCCTCTGTTTGTCATTAAATGTACAGTACAACCCCATTTACGAGGTTCCTATGCACGGGATGCGATCACGGACGCAAAACAAGCAGTGAAGAGGGAAAAAAAAAAAAAATTCACAACAAAAAATCGGAGTTGCGTGTCAAAAAACCAGAAGGCTTGAAAAAAAATCTGACACATCCCTGATTATTCATCTTTCCTGCCCTGCGGTGCCTACAGCTATCTGGGTTCCAGTAGTGTACACACAGAGCACAGAATACATATATACATTTTTCCTCAATCTGCTTTCCTATTTTCAACCGTTTTTTTAAGTAAAGTCTCCCTTGGTGGCCCCTCATTTTCTCCTGTCTTTGCTGCACAACTAATAAGGACATCAGAAAAGCAAAGAAATTGAGCTCAAACAACCATTTCCCACTGGAATTTATTACGGACATTAAAAACACACGAGAGCACCTGTCCTTACGGCTCTGACTCTGTCAAAGTCCTAAATCGCTCTCATTCATTCACTTTTTCCCCCATATTTTTTTCTGTCTACAGTGAACAGCCTCCTAAAATCCTCTCCCACCCCATAAATATCCCCTTGTTATTTTTCCCATCCCCATATTTTCCTACTTCCAGCTCCACTTTAGTGTCCTCCAATCCACCAATTCACAGCTTCTCTTGAATCTCACGCACTCATTCATTCTTCTGTTATTACTCTAATAGCTCCAGTCTCCAGCGCCTGTGTGTATGTGAATGTGTGAAAGCACTAACCTGCCCTTCTGGCATGCAGAGCAGATCCAGGCTTTGTCCCTCTTGCTGTAGGTGCAGCAGGTCTTGCAGACGTTGTACTGACAGTCCAGGCACTGGCGTTTGGGGTTCAGCAGGAAGGTGAAGGGCGCACAGCAGCGGATGCAGCAGTGCTCGTTGAAGCGGTGCTGCTTGGAGAGGATGGAGCATCTGCTGCCTTCCTCCGCCAGCTCCTGCTTCATCTCACTGAAAGCGAGAGAGAGAGAAAGAAAGACAGAGGGAGAGAGAGAGAGAGAAAGAGAGAGAGGACAGGAGGGGGAGGGGGAGAGAGTGAGAGGGTGGTAAGCGTCTGGTCCAGAGGTAGAATGTGAAAACAGCGGAGGACGGCGACGCAGAATAATTGGAGATGCTGTGGCAAATGAAAAATTAAAAGGAGGGGCGATACAACAAGCAGGGGGTGGAGGGCAGAAGGGTCATGGGTTTGCTGAACACATTCCCCGCTCCCATCTCTTTTACACTGATTCTGTGGAATTAGCATGATGGCTGACATTTCAATTTGTGAGAACCTGTCATCCCTTGTTTGGCCACATCAGTCAAAAAACACAGCTGAGGAGAACGCGGCACGCACGTCTTCTGCCTCCTTAAACAACAAAGGAGTACCTCACTTAATTGAAGCATAGATGGCGTTATTTATGAAAATAAATGAGCTTAAATAGTGTTTAGCTGAAGGTCAATTGCTGGAGATGTCTCAGTCAACACAGACGCACTAGCTGAAGAGAAAAACAGCATTAATGAAAAGCCAACACAGTCACACTGGAGACTCGTACAGACTCTAGGCACTACTAGAACTAGAACTAAGCAGCAGAACCCAAACTCATCTCAATGGCCCAGAGAATGGGTTAAAAGTCATATAAAATACCCATGCACAGTCCTTTCCTGCCTTTTCAAACTGAAAGCTGCCATTGACATTCCAACAACTGCATACAACTAAATGCATAAAACTATAATAATTGTACATGAATTCACTCATATATGGTGTGTTATATTTATTAGGTTTTAAAGTGTTTTAGTCCATTTTAATGAAGGTTTGATAAATAGAAAGATAAAGAATAGATAACAGGGTTGTTAATCAGTGCTTTAACTAGCAAAGAGGCATCTATATTCAAACATTCACATAAATTATGTACATGGGTTTTTCCTCTATGGGATTTGTGCTGACTAGGCAGCACAGCACAGGCAGAAGCTACAATAAATTATGTAATGTTCTGCATTTATATCATACACCTATCATCATCAGAACGCACTGGCCTCATGTCAACTATGGTTGAAATAACACAGAAGAGGTGAACCTGGATGGCGTATTTATCCGTGCTATGCATTTTTAGCCATTACAAAATCCTTCATCAGTTGTCTATGAGCGTGAATGGAGGATGAGATGCAGAGATTGAGTTGCTACAGTAGGAAGGTGAGAAACTGAGTTCAGCTCAAACGGGCAGTGAGTAAATTATTTAAGCTTCTCCTCTACTCACTATAAACAGCCAGGTAAGATTGACTGCTTTCACGGACCCTACAGATACTTACAAAAACAGGCAGTGTGTACAGTATATGCAAACGATTATGTACAGTATGTAAACGCACAAAAAAATATCCTTTTTTTTACGGCAGGAAACCATGCGCCGAACTGGGCATCAACAACAACGAGAAGATACAGTATGTGCACGACAACCTCAGCTCAACCATCAGACACTGTGAAGCCACACATGGAATTAAAACTATATAGTGTAACAGTGTGCTGAATGCAGCATATTGTGACTTTCCTGTGTGTATGTGTACATGCGTCTGCGGAGCCAGCAGGGGCATTGCAATCTCCCGCTTCCCCAAGTTATTAACGTTGCTCCTCAAGCAGATCCTCTCCTGCCTCACTGATTGCTTTTCATATGCACCATTACACGAGGCATATTAACAAGATGAACAAACCATTTCATATACAGTGTCATGTGAGAACGTGCAGGGGTGGGTGGGTGTAAAGGCGGCGAAGTATGTATGCATGCACGCTGACACACATTAATACACTCACATGATCAAAAAGAGGTGCGTATACGTAGCACATACAAGGTCACAGCTGCTGGGAAATCGTGGCCCCAATCAAGATAATTAAAAAGAACCTCCTGGCAACATTTATAAAAGACCTGCAACATCTGGTACACAAAATACATATTACAAAGCAAGGCAAATATATGCAGTATACATTTATATTGAAATAACTTGGAGGAGGTACTGCCTGGAAATCATTTCCTTCAGTCCTGATTAGGATCAGGATCCATTTTGCCTCTCTGTGTCTGTGATACAAGTTTAATGAACAGCACAGTTAGATGATGGCTGGCTCTGGCCATTTAATTAAATGAGTGGGCAAATGTACACATATATCCAAGGACAGGGAGGGAGGGTTTCATGGCTGACGTCCCCTCACATTAACTCACATCTCCGTTAATGAGACATGAAAAGCTGTGCTCATATGCCAGCCGTGGCTGTAGATACATCCAGGGGTCATCCAGGTGCTGCTGAGGTACAGTGAGCTCGCAAGAGAAATAAGATCCTCTGTAAATGTACGGCACCGTCAGAAAGGTTGAGAACGTAGCTTCACTTGGAAACTAACATCATTTTGTTAGAGTTATTATTTTTTTTCTTTTTCCCCCGCTCATTTTTTACCTCCTTTGGATGAGATTTGTGTTGCTGAACCAAGAGATAGGTCTCATCAAAGTAAAGTTTCTCAGAGGATGATATCCCCCTGGTCTCCACAAAAGTGGTACTTGTTAACGATGTTAGCGTAGCTCCACTGACTTAACCCCGTTGATAGCAGAGCAGTCGAGTAATTCCAGAAAATGGCACCTTGAATCAGTCAACAACATATACAAGATAGACGGACAACAGACAGAATAGCAAAAGGCACCACTTCAACACATAACTGGTAGATTGTGGGAAGTGACAGACAGACAGACATGCTCATAGATATATAAAAATGCCATTTTAATGTCAGGATCTGCTGCTAGTCTCCTAAAGGGGCGGGACTGTGATGAAACTCGCATGACACAGAAGCAGAAAGTCACTCTCCACTGCACCATCTTGCATTAACAAAAACATATTCACGTTACAGAAAATACAATGTTAGTATGATTTAGCTTCTAATTCTTAGACAGAGCTTACTCCTACAGATAACAAGTTGGGAACACGGTTCATGTTGGCAGAACCACAAACTCAAAGCATTACGTATACGTGGTGTATTTGCATACTCCCACTTTCATAAACAGCATGCATATGAATATTTGCATTTAAAAGGCATTTTTGTGTTACAGTAAAAGAGCTACTCGCATGTTTGCTGCATGAAATTATTCCTCATTTTCCATACAGCGAAGTGTACTATCTTTACATTGAGATTATTTATATTCATGTCCAAGTTGTGACCCTCATGGCAAACCTCTGCTAACAAACCCACAAGGTTTTTGTTTTCCACATTGGAGATGCAGAAATAACAGTTTCAGTTTCATCTGAAAGCAAATGCCGTTATTTATTTATCAAGGCTACTCCTCCAATTAAAAGAAAGATTGTTGAACACACACATTGTACTTCTCTTACAGCGTGAAATAGGCAAACTTTGGGCTGATTATTTCCTTCACTGACTATTAAGTCCATGCACATTATGTGAAATACACTGCCATGCTGACTCCAGACAAAGACAGCCATTAAATGCCCCTTTGAACATGAAATGAGCTATAGACAACAGACGTGCACATTCCTGTTCAGTGCTGTAGATAAAGTATGTTTAGGTGGGTAATAGCAGCACTGTGTCACATCAAAAACAACAGAAAGTTCCGTGGACGCTGAAAGTTACCAAGTTAACACGCTCCTGAATGAAAAACTATTGATTATGCAGATAAGTGACTGCAGTGTACGTGTTGAGGGTACAGTGGATCCTAAGGGGGAACGGGGCACATGCAGCAGAATGCCAATTTGTTTTGTAATTTAAAATCAGGATAGCAAGATGATAAGTGGATTTAATCATATGCAGTTTGTTCTGACAGGCTGTCACTGCCGGCAAATATTATGTGTACTGAAGATCTATTGACTCAGTTCTCTCCCATTTCTCGCTCTCTCTCTTTTTCCATCAAGTCTCTCCCCTGCTTCCCCTTCCTTCGCTTGCTCTCTCTGTCTGCCAACCATCTATTACAATACTTATTTTTCAGTCTCTCCTTCCTGTCATGTCGCCCTCTTCCTCGCTTTCTCTTCCAGCTGATAAAAAGGCAGGCGATTCGGCTCGAGGTTCGCCGTGGCGTTAAAATTTTACGGTCAGATTTGTAATCAAGATAATGGCATCCCGAAGTCCAGCTGTGCAGTCTGGGTGTGTGACCAAAACAAATGTCGTTTTGTTTTTTTATTTTTTTTAAATGATGGATCGCCCCTTTCAGCTGCTACAACTCTCTGCTACAACTGATTGACTGCTGCCCAAGATGCGACTAAAAACAGCTTGTGTGTCAAGTAAACACTATGAAGTATGGAATGTACGTTCACAATAATAATAAAGAGAATATGATTGAATACGCAATTTAATGGAAATGGTCGTAAGATGTTATGTTTGACTTCAAAACAACACTAAAGGCATAATCCTGCATACCTTCAGGTTTTGTAATGCACTTAAAGAGATTTGTGTCAAACACAAGCAGCTACACGGGAACTAAAAAAAGCCTAAATTAAACAGGATTTAAAGGTGGAATTATCTGTTCAGAGAACAAGTAAACAAGATTATTGGATGAGGTCCAATGTCAGCTTTCTGAGAAGAGTTAATAATATTTATATTTACATTTTAGAAACAAGAATAGAAGAGAAAAAACGTGTACGGTGGAAAACAGATAAAGCTATTTTATATTAATGTGAAGTCAGTTTTAGTACAGCTAAGGAGAGGATCCAGAGAGAACGAACAGACAATATACCTTAGAGTCTTTGATCAGTGCTTTGATCCGCCTGCTGCAGAGGAAAACCCACAACACCAGCATCTCCTGTTCACCAGTAAATCATACAGCCTGGAGCAGAGGGATGTGAGCGCACACCTGGTTGATAGATGCGTGCACATATGTTGTGTGAGCGTGCGTCGAGTGTGTGTTTGTCAAGTTTAAGCATGCCTGTGTATTTATTGATTTGGGTCGATATGCATTTTCAAGTGTACAGTACCTAAATGCACTTGGTAATTGTGAATTGATCCAGAGCTTTCCAAGCGCTTAAGAGGCTTTTAATTGAAAGTGGGCAATTTCAAGTGTGAAGACGTTGCCTTTTCCCTCTCTTTGTTTACTTATATGTGTGAGTTCAGCTAAAGTCTACCTTGTGATCTTCTCCTGCCTGAACTGACATAATAACACACTGTGTTGTGCTCATGTTTCTGTGAGTGTGTATTATGTGTGCACACATCCATTTCCATCTTTGCACCCTGTGTGCATTAGAGCTGGAAGAATCCTGATCTGCTCTGCTCCAGGGTGAAAAAACCTATGAGCACCAAGCAAATTTTGGCTCAACTGATGCGCAAAATTTGCATTTGGACCCCGACAGGGTGAATCCAAGTTACACACTTCATCCAACTTGAATGCCAGCTTAAAGAGAAACCAAAGCTAACCACCGGGGACTATCTTAACTCTCTTTCTCCTCTGCAATGCAGTGGTAGACTGGCATGTGGCTCATAAATTTCAAGGTAGTGAGCTTCTGGCGTTTGGCTATTAGAGTGGTTGGCAAGCTGTAGATTAAAGCAAGGTGTGAGGAGATTAAATCATATTGCTCATAGATAGGCAGGAGACGTCTGACCTGCAATGGCTTGGTTGTGCCAAATAGATATAGATGTTTTTTAAAGCATTTAAAGGGTCTGACCGGGACGCCATGACAAAAAAATTAAACATGCATTCTGACTTTTAAATATTTTAAAAGGTAATATTTTGAATATAGTACTAGAGGAATATAGAAGGAGAAGAAGAAGAAGAAGAAGAGGAAGGAGAAGAAGAAGAAGAAAGAGGAGGATGAGAAGAAGAAGAAGAAGAAGAACAAGAAGAACAATGAGGAGGAGGAGGAGAAGAAGAAGAAGCAGAAGAAGGAGGAGGAGGAGCAGACGATGAAGAAGCAGAAGGAGAAAGAGGATGAGAAGAAGAAGAAGAAGAAAGAGGAGGAGGATGAGAAGAAGAAGAAGGAGAAGGAGGAGGAGGAGCAGAAGATCAAGACGCAGAAGAAGAAAGAGGATGAGAAGAAGAAGAAGAAAGAGGAGGAGGAGAAGAAGAAGAAGAAGAAGAAGAAGAAGAAGAAGAAGAGGAAGGAGAAGAAGAAGAAGAAGAAGAAAGAGGAGGAGGAGGATGAGAAGAAGAAGGAGAAGAAGAACAAGAACAAGAAGAAGGATGAGGAGGAGGACAAGAAGATGAAGAAGACAGAGCAGGAGGAGAAGAAGAAGAAGAAGAAGAAGAAGAAGAAGAAGAAGAAGAAGAAGAAGAAGAAAGAGGAGGAGGAGGATGAGAAGAAGAAGGAGAAGAAGAACAAGAACAAGAAGAACAATGAGGAGGAGGAGGAGAAGAAGAAGCAGAAGAAGGAGGAGGAGGAGCAGACGATGAAGAAGCAGAAGAAGCGGAAAGAGAAGAAGAACAATAACAAGAAAAAGAAGAAGAAAGAGGAGGATGAGAAGAAGAAGAAGAAGAAGAAGAAGGAGAAGAAGGAGAAGAAGAAGAAGAAGAATGAGGAGGAGGACAAGAAGATGAAGAAGACAGAGCAGGAGGAGAAGAAGATGAAGAAGACAGAGGAGGAGGAGAAGAAGGCGGCGGACTCTGTGGAAGAGGAGTCCTTCTGTATATATTAATGGCTTCTTCCAAGATAACGAAAACACCGCGATGCACTAATCATATGAATGTTAGAATCAATTTCTGCAATTAGGTCCTCCTAAGTAACCCCTAAGTCTTACGAACTGAACCTATGAACCTATTATTATATTATTACTAATACACAGTGAATATTAACCTGTAGACCAGTTTACTTGTAAGATTATCTGTGGTAAAAAATAAAATAAGCACTAAATACATTTCCAACCCAGAAGAAAGCCAGGACACAGCCAACAAGGCTATTTTCTGAGACCAGCGCTGCCGCTAAAATCAAGGGTTTGACATCTATCCAGAGTTTTCTAAAGTTCTTTAAAAACTACTTTTAAACAAGCTCAACAAGCTCAGACTTCTTTGTATTTTGGAGGAGAATGTGGGTAATTTATACACAATACATTATTAATCGTTGATTTTTCTGTGGTGGCCTTGGTGTGCTTTATTCATCCACTGCATGTATAAAGAGGGAACAGACTTCCTCTCTGTTTTCTCTCTGTCTACAGCGCTGGAAAAAATAAGAGACCATTGGTTTCACTATTTATTTGTTGGAATAAAATGAACTTTTGCATTTTTATTTATTCTTGAATAACAATGCAAAAAAAAACCCAAACGAGTTCATATTCATTAGTAAACAGCACAATGCTAGTATTTTATCTCAGAGTTCAGAAATCAATATTTGGTGGAATCATTTTAAATCACAGCTTTCCTGCTTCTTGGCATGCTCTCCACCAGTCTTTCACATTTTCTTGTCGAGTGTTTTATGCCACCCCTGGAGCAAAAACGACAAGCTTTGTTTGATGGCTTGTCTTGGTCACATTCCAGAGCTTTTCAATGGAATTCAGGTCTGGAAATTTGGAGCGGCATCTTCAATTTTTTCCAGAGCTACTAAACATACAGTGTATTTTCAATATATGCTGAATTAAAGGAACAGTGGTTTGAATGCACAATATATGTTCTTCTTCTTTTAGTCCACCTGCGTATCATTCAGAGGGTTTGTTATTAATGAGAAGCTGAAGATGACCGAAGCAGGGATGACGTGAAGTTGCTGCTGCTGCTCTATCTCTTTCACTTTCTCTCTTGCTTAAAGTAAAGCAAGATAGACACACACACACACACACACACACACAGGCACACGGATGCATGAACTCACATACCATCACAGCAGGAATAAATCCCAGAAATATTCAGCTGTCTCTAAATGTCAGAGCAGCGCTTTACTGACATTGCAATGACAGCCTATTGCTAATGCTGTGTGAGTGTGTGCATGTGTGAGTGTGACATGATTATATGCAATGTATTCCTCGCTGCTCTGCTTTGTATATCCGGATCCCGAACAACTATGAGTGGGTGCATACGGCACATTTCACACCCCTGAAAACTGCGACACCACTGCACCTGGTGTGGGAGTTCCTCCCACAGAACCTCGGATCGGGAGAGCCCACCAGCACTACTTTACCCCCTGGTGTTTTTCCCCGTAGGGGGAGCATCACCGAGCATCACCAAGCACACATAAAAACCTACTCCACTGTGCATCACTTCACATGCATCGCATCAACCCTGAAGGTTTTCCAGCCCGCTGAGCTAAGAGGCATGTTAGTAAACACTACTTGGAAAAAGGCGCCAGACACGCACACATGCAAGCATCATCAGATGAAAATAGACTTCCACATATAATACATATAATATAATAAGTGACGAAACACCAGTGCTGATGATCTACGGGTCCATATGAGCTGAAGTAGTAAACTGACACATTAATAGAGGATGTTAATAAAGCTCACGATGATACACAGTAACTGCAGTCATGAGTACTTCCATTTAAATTAATTATTAACCCTTACATTCAACCCATTCTGGCATTTGACAGCAGTAAATACACCTTAAATGCCAATTTTTCAGTCTGAAATTTCATTAGTTTTCCTAAAGTGCCCCAAAAGGTGCAAAAAGGAAATAAGGCTCTTAATTTTTTTCTACTTTGAAGCTGTTCTGGGTCAAATTCTACCAAAGCTATTGACTTTAGGTTTCAGTTTCAATGAAATATATTTAAAGCATAATGACTGTTATGGTTTAAAGTCTTAGGTAAAATAGGACACGATATTGTGTGATAGTAGACGTTGTGTCTCCATAGACGAGTTGCTTAAAAAAACCTAAAAAAACACACTCTCTCTGCTCTCTGAGATGTTAATTAAGGACTAACCATCCGTCTGTTAATGTT
The DNA here is from genome assembly GCA_037367275.1 of Coranthus polyacanthus. Taxonomy (NCBI): domain Eukaryota; kingdom Metazoa; phylum Chordata; class Actinopteri; order Kurtiformes; family Apogonidae; genus Coranthus; species Coranthus polyacanthus. The sequence continues at coordinate 15,452,229 of JAPQRN010000014.1, read as the reverse complement.
CTAACCATCCGTCTGTTAATTCTTGGTCCGGGTCAAATTCGACCTAGACCGTACATTACATAGGAACAGTACGTAAGGGTTAAACCTGTCTGAGAAGCATGGTGTCGATCAGGTTTCTGCACAGATTTTCTGAGCTCTTACAGCCGTACTCGACTACACTGGTATGATCTGATACTAATTAAAAACTTGGCACCAGCTCCTTATTGGCTCTGAAGTACTTACATAGATTAATAACCGTTTTAAAGGATATGCGTATACTGGGGATGTTAATATTGACATGGTGAAATGCATTTTTAATGTTAAGTTTACCCATAGCTTTACAGTAAAGTCATAGCCATTATTAAGTCTATGCAGAGGAAAAATCAATTACACACAGCTTCCAGGCAGATTATCAAAGCAGCACTGGTTTAAGATAATGTCACGCTTATGTTAACTCTTCCCTTCCTGTTTATACCGTCGCTCTGATCTTCACTTTCAACCCATTTGCCCTGTCACGCCTTCCCTTGCTTTTGAATGCCCTCTATCCTCTGTGCTTGCACTTGTTGCCCTTTGTTGAGTTCATGAATCTCTTCAAACCTGTGATGCGATCAGTTCAAACCTCTGAGCATGTATATGTATGTAGGTGCCTCATACACTCCAGATTTGTTGTACTTTGTCATACTCCACCAGCCGAGCTCAGCCTCTTTATCCCTCTGCTATGCCACTTCCTCTCCCTCTCCGTGAACTCTAGGCTAGAATGAAAGCTCGGAGCAATGGGGAGCTTCTCTCTGAACCAACTTTGGCTGGCGATGATTATCCAACGGGCCAATAATGAGCCCTCACTTTGGGAAACAATCCAAGTCAAATGTGTGCACTGCTGATAACGTTTCCAATCAGAATGGCCTGCCTGCACAGCAACTATGAGAGAAAATAAGAGAAAGATAAAGAGAAGGAGAAGGAGAAAATAGTGTGGGGAGACAGTTTACTACAAACTCAGCAAGGTGCTGAGATCATTTTGCAATGAGGGAATTCAATTTTGCAATCTGGAATTTATGCTTAGACCCTCTGGCAACTAATTGGCAGATTCAATTCAATGCCATGCATACCTTAAGCTAAAAACATACAATTAAGCTAAAACAGTCCGCACGAGTTCCTCTATTTCAAGACAGATGATGTGCAAAGTTCGACGTGTTTACTTTGCAACTACTTTCCACGTTGAGGTTCAAAGTATTGAATAGAACCACAGGCTCAGAGAAGAAATCAGACACACACAAAGTGAAAGTATGAAAAAATAAACCAAGAAAGGAAATATGGGCTATTTTGGAAGAATTAACAGGGCGCAGAAGCATTTTTTTTATGTATCACTATATCAATCCACTTGTTCCTTTCATCCCTTCACCTAATTTATCCCGCTATATCCGAGATTAGCAGCTGTAGCCTCATAAGCCGCAGTGACAGGCGCAGATTGTTCGTTCCTCCGCTGAATAATCTGCAGTCACACAGGAAAACAAAAACCAGAAGCACCAAGAAAGCGGCTTTAAGTGTCAAACAAACCCAAGAGATGCCGAGCGATGAAGAGAAAGCAGAGGGGAGGAGGGGGTTGCAGTGATGGAGAGAGTCAATCTGTTATTAGGAAGTCACGCGGGACGGGGATAATAAATAATATGCAGCCAATATGCAACAGCATTTTTCATACGTGTGTGTGTTTTTACACCGTGCTTCATTCCTGACAACTTTGCCTGTCTTCCAAGTCGCCTCACTGTCGCACGCCACATGAAACTGTTTCTTTCTCTACCTGTACGCTATCGGCTTGGGAACCTTCTTCTTACCATTCAGTGATAAGATTAGCTGCAATTGCATTACACAATATGCTGAGTGGTGCTGTATTACCCGTGGTCTATGAATTACAAGTGTGACAGAATGTGCTGCTGTATATTAAGAAGAGGCCAGGGATAGCCGCCAGGGAATGAGCGGCTATTTTTGTGGCAACAAAGACGCAGAGCTGCAGAAGAAGAGCATACCGTTCACTGAATTCCCCTGTGATAAAAGGCAGGGGAAATAAAGCAAAATGCACAAGGAAAAGACAGACAGAGAGGAGTAATTAGGGCTGATCCAAGCAGGGAAGAGGAAGGAGTTATTTTTGGGAGATGCCAATTCAATTACAGGGATCGGGGTTTGGCTCTGGTTCTGACATAATGGGGACTCTGGGCTCTCCTACTGACCAAAACTCCAGATTCCTATTAGACTCTATGGCAGCATGAGTGGCAGACAAAGCCCACCTGCAAGAGCTAAAATAAAACCTTTCTCCTGTTTGTGTGTGTTGACGCGTTTCTATCGTGTGTTTGTGTGTGTGTGTTGATGAGAAGTGACAGATCTGACACTTAACCCACACTGCATGCACACATGCACACACACACACACACACAC
>JAPQRN010000014.1:15431547-15449723 GCA_037367275.1 Coranthus polyacanthus | reverse complement strand
GTGTGTTGATGAGAAGTGACAGATCTGACACTTAACCCACACTGCATGCACACATGCACACACACACACACACACACACACACACACACACACACGGACCAGGTCGCGCTCGCTCTCGCACGCACTCACATCAAATCAATCCGTTACACATGGCCTCAGCACTCCGGCAACAGTGGGAGGAAGAGGAGGAGGAGGACGACGACGACATGTCGGCTCCACGCAGACACACAGCGATATGGAGACAGAATTAAACACACACAAGCTGCAGTGTGACTGATGGATATGTGACACCTACTAGCGTGGTTCATTTTCAGGTCCTGGGAGAGCAGCTTTTGTCGGAGGCGATTTGGGGAGGGAGAAGACAGAACGGCATATTGAACGCAGAAGACAAACTATTGATTGCAGACTGAGAATGAAGGGTGTTTGTAACCGCACTGCACTTTTTGATTTGAGCAGCAGAAGAAGCACTAATGACAATTCGCCACATTTTGACAGTACATTGTTAGTGCCTTGAGACAGCACTAATTTCAACTGAGCGATATGAAAAGAGGACATGGTAAAAGAAATGCAGTAAATGAAGACTGAATCAGTGTGTCACTCCGGAAGAAGAGAAGCAAAGACATACTTGCAAGATGAACGTTAAAGAGGAACAAACTGAATAAACCGATGGACAAATAAGACTGTTTGTCCGTGTGGCACTGTTTGCGAACGGATCTGTGTTGATAACACACCATCAGGGCTAATGCACTTCCCACAGCTCACAGACATGCATATTGGCTTTGTGATAATACAGTGCGGGTGGCAAATCAATAGAATCAACACGACGGAGACATACTGTGCCCCACAGGGCACGTCAGGGAATATGAACTTCCTGCTGGTCTTTTAAACCTGCAGGGATGCAAAAACAACAAAAGCATAAATATCTTTATTCACTTTTTTCTATCCATCCAACCTGAAAGAAATGAAACAAAACGGTGGCTGGGTTTTATGTTTCAGTGGTTCAGTTAATCAAAGTTTTCCTACACAGAGAGCGGAGAGGCTCACGTTACCAAAATGTCACCTATTTAAGAATAACACACATCCTTATCTAATGGAGACTGAAGCAAGCTGACGATTGGTACAATGGTAGAATTTAAAATAGAATTTGGAGTTTTAATCAGTGTGCAGGCATTTGCTTCTAGACATTAGCATTTTCACATCATATAGTAGTTCCGTGTCGTCGAAAAAATGCCTTTTAAACTTAGATCAAAGCTTTTCTTATAACTGCTGCTGTGAGCTGCAGTGGACTCTTTAATGTTCAAGCATCCCCGGATAACCCAATAGACGCACTCATAAATACAATTACCTCAGCTTCAACCAACCTACGCGCACACACCGACACACAGCAACAATATTGTATTTACGGTATCTGGACAGTTTACCCCACAGGGAGTTCAGGCCACACTGTGCATTGTCCTTGGAAACCACATACATTGGTTTCCAGTGTGGTTATTATTTCCTGAGGCACTTTCACCAATAAAAGGGTTTTTTCGCCTTAGATGGAGGTCTGCGCACAGATGAGTGTGTATTCTCACAGTCACGCACAAAGAGCACTCAACTGCAGCAAAACATATACTCACGTGACACAAAATACGGTACTCTGCAGCAAGCAATCGCACAAGTTCGGCTCTTGGGATTTATCAAGAGAGAGCGAAAGACTGTAGAATTACAGAGAGAGAATCACACCACTATGTCCTTGGTTCGGTTCACCTTGGGTTTCAAGTGGCATCAGACCAGAAGGCAGAAAGAGAGAGAGAGAGAGACGGAGAGCGAGAGAGAAACTGAGTGAGGGGAAGATTTATCACAGCTGGACAGGTGTAGCCGAGGCAAAGGCTGGAAAGACCAGGACTACCTGGGAGTTTACTGCTACATTAAAGGAGACTTAGCAGTGCTTTGCTCGAGCAATTTCTGCATTTTAACTCACTGCTTGTCCTTCAGAATGAGGCAAAATGCGAGGATATGTTTCTGCGAAAACACACACACACACTGATACACAGAGACAGACGCACGCCGGCGTTCGTGCATTTTAACATGCACGTCACATAGTTCGGACACTCTCAACACATACCCACACTGTCTGAAGCTACAAGCCACGTAGAATAACAATGATATTGAATTCGACTGGAGGCAAAAGATGGCTCATCCATAACAGGATGGTCAGAGGAGTCAGTAAGCCATTCCTCATGGCATTCAGCCAGGAGACAAACTGCCTCATTGCATAAAAGCATAAACGCTTGTCAGATTATAGCGCGACCCATCAATGATGTGCAGTCGGGGTGAACAGATCAGGCAGTGCTTATAATCAAAAAGAAATTGGATATTTTTTACAGCGTGTTTCCATTTATCTTTATTTATTATTTAACTGTAACATTTTATTTAGCTACCGATGTTTGGTATTTAGGATTTATAGTTAAATGCAACAACGCTCACTCCTCTTCCACTCTTTGCTCACACATCTCCAGTGTTTGATGGTCCATAACAGACAGTAGCAAAGTGAATGGTGCAATATATGGATATGTCAAACCTGAATGGGATACACTTGTCTTGTGTGTCTAAATATGTTCATTTGTGATTTGTGTTTTAAAGGTTCAGTGCGTAAGATTTAGAGTGGTATCGGAGGAAATGCTGAAACAGAATATATTTTCATTAGCGCGTGGTAATAAGAATAATTGTGTGCATGGGCTACTTTAAAGCAGATGTGTATTTCTGTGGTTCCCTACAGACTGAAATGTATAAAGAAAGAAAAATGAGTTTATATAAAGCTGACAGTTCTGTGTTTCTTTAGTTTGAATTGTTGCAGATTCTTACTTTTTCATGTAACTGTAAGTGTTAGCTGTTCAGTAACTGGAACTGACAGACCATCTGTGTTTGTATATTTATGTATTGAGGAAGGGGCAGGTTAAAAAAGATTTTTTTCTTCTCCCGGCTCTTTTTCAGTCACGGAATGCGCAAAAATAGTTGTGTTTAAATTATGATTCACTCTCTTTGGAAATGTGCATGGCCACGAATGGAACAAATGAAATAAAAATTCAAAATCCGCTTAAACAAAACCAAACACAAATGTTTTCAGTGTCCACCGTAGGGGAGGGCGAGGTTGCAGTGTGCAAATTCCTCCCTAGATGCCAGTGAAAAATTACACTTTGAACCTTTAAGTCTGTTTAAACTTGACCGTGCTATGCCTCAGACTTACCTCAGGCAGTCCTGACAGTATCCATGTAACAAGGATGTCCCTGGCCAAGTCATATGTTCAATAACTCAATTTAATGTAGTAACAAATCCCCAGTGACAGCGATGACAAGAAGTGACACAGCCCTGACACGCCAGTCATTCCCCTACATTGGTAACCTGACATTGACTCATAGGTCACAGAATAGCTTATGGCCTTAAAGAGCAGACGGAGCCGGATCCTTGCACTCAGGTGCCCCTGTCAGCGTTGGAGCCAAAAAACAGATAATAATATTCACATTTTCTTCCACATGGGTTGGGAATGTGATGTGATGATTGTAATGTGCTGCACAATTTACTTCATAAGTGGGATGTTGTTACCTTATTTTGGGATTCATTATTATCCTTAGGAGTATTACTTTAGTTAACAACTTTATTTAAACACACAGTATGTATTTTCTGCTGCTAGGCGTCTCTCCATCACAACAAGCAGCAGAAGTCAGTTACCATGCATTGCAGATCCACCGCAGAAGATTTCACTGAGACGTAACTCAATAACATAGCTCACAGTTTCATTCACATCGCATTTAGTGGTGTACATTGACATTATATCATTTCATTCTAGTGAAATAGCTGCAAGTAACGTTAAACATTAATGTTAACTACAGGGATGCACTGATTGCAGAATTCTGGGCCGATTTCTCTGGGGGTTTTTTTTTGTTATTTTCCCCCTCACTTTACCCAGGGAAATCTTCCTTTTATATATAAAACAGGTTAATGTAACTGCTTTAAAGTCTTTCAGTCCTTCATTACATTATCCTTTCTTTGTGAAAAAAATCTATAATCTAACACAATCAATAAATATCAGCCAGTGCCATCGGTGGAATGACATCTCATATGCCGATACCAATATCTTTTTTATCATGATTTTAGTATGTATGAATAGTTTTTTCATGTTTCATTGTTTCTGTCATTTGTCCTCTAACGTGGATGTCACCATCAAAACAAGTCTACCTACAGGTACAAATAAGGTAACCTGAACCTGATATTGGCCGATATATCGGCCGATACCAATGTTCGGCCGATATTTGCTGGTATCGGCCGATATATCGGTGCATCCATAATATTAACTTAATGTAGGGGATATGACACCACTGGCAGGCGACCAAATGAAATGTACCGTTACAGTGAATGAATGACAGAGTTCTCCAAATTTTGAACATCGCTGGAAACATTTGACACATGTATAAGTCGCGACAATATTTAACCCATGCCTTGCTGTTTTTAGATATTTGAATCTGAAAAGGATGCATACTATAGGTTTAAGAACTTGTGACTTGTGTATCATATTATCAGCTGCAGCGACTCTCTTCCCAGAATTATGACGATGTAATCTGTCTCTCTTGCACACACTTACGCTCCATTCACACTGATATGGCACATCTCTTGAACACTCAGTTGAGATCCAACACGAGCAGATCAGAGACTTGGCAGACACTCTACTCTAGTCTGCATGCAAGGGCAGGCTGCGTGTTTACTTCACCGTCGGCGAGTGTCAACCTTCACAACCCCAACTCTCAGCTGAACAGACAGCCTCGATGGCAGCCATTTATCTCCCCCATCTGATTGCTATTAGCTGTCACCCACCGCCGAGGAATGGGGATGCCTCAGAAAAGGGCAAAGTACAACCGACTGATTACGAATTGTAACATAAACAGTTTTTCCACGTGCCTCTATAAATGGAAGATGGCGAGGAGATAAATCTTCTGTCTGTATTGCATTTCTCCAACTCTCAGTGCCAAATTTGAACCCTTCTCACTCAGCCCGTTTTAGGCTATTGTTTCACTTCGTGTCGGAATTACTGCGCACGCAGACAATAGGAGATTAAAAAGCCACAAAAGAATATAGCTGTGGAAAAACATAAAACCCAACAAAAAAGCTAAATTGCAAGCAACAACACCCATGAGAGAGAGAAAACCCTTAGACACAAGAAAAGCTGTTTTCAACTTCAAACGGTGTTGATCTTGGCCTCTGATATTTCTGCTGAGCTTGAAAATGACCTTCAACAGTGACAGCGGAGCCCTTTCCTATTCGTCATGACCTGAATCTCAGAGGAGACAAACATTTTGAAGGCAACGCGATTTGTAAGCACACGGCAACAAAGAGTAGTCCTTTTGTTTTTCCGGCTCCTTCTAATGAGTCTAACTTCACTAACAGTGTGTCTTAATTAAAATTCCTATGTGTCACAGCTTAATTATTCTCTGGAGGAATGAAAGGACAGTTTCATACCCAAGTACAGTTGTGATACACTCTGTCCTAGCACCCAGAGGGTTTGCAGCTAACAAAGCATCAGTTTTAACTCTAACTGGTTACATTACACACCGCACTGTTATTATCTTAATGATTTCATTTAATGCAGTCGATCATTAAATCTATAGCTGCTTCTTTTCTTTCTTTTTGTAAGTAAATCCTGTCAGAGCTTGTGTTTGTGTATATGAAATACTTCAAATGTTTCATATTATCATCAAATAAGACACATTTTTATTCCCAGGTTTGAGAAAAAAAACTGTACAATGATCCTAATCACAGTCTAATAGGCTAAACACTAGTGAAATCACAAAATGTGACCTTATTTCTAATTTCCTCTCCTCTATTGTAGCAGATGAATCCCTGTTTTCTTATCTGTTCACTCTAATTTCCTGTTAACACAAACTGAACTCTTCCTCTTGATGAATGTAGTGAACATTTCTACAACAGTGTCTTTTTATTCTGCTCTTATGTTTATCTACGTTAATGAGTTCGACGTGACTCTACTGACGGAGTGTAATGTTTGGAAAATGTACATTACAGTCAATTGACATAAGGTCGCTTTCAGTGTACAATGCGGTTTAGAAATTGCAAAATACAAATTAGCTGCATTTTAATTAAACGCATTTTAAAAGCAAGTATTTGTAATTTGTGACAAGATATTTTGGATGTATTCCTGCTCATCTCTGGTCATCAGTTTAGTGTGGACAAATAAAAACGCATTTGAAAACCACAACACAGACTGAAAGTCTGTAAGAGTTGCAGTGTTTTTCACACTAACCACACATGTATATGAGAAATGGTTCCCAGGAGTGTCTTGTAGGTGTTAATGAGAATTAACATAGCGCAGATATAGACTGAGAGAATTAAGGCCCAGGGGAAAGTTCAACATGTTTTCAGATACAGTCTATAGATCAGGCTCTGATTTATGTTGCTGGGAACGGCCTCAAAATTGAGCATTGTCTCCTGAAGCATGAAGGCAGATAACTCAAGCTCTTATCTGCCATTTAAAACACATTCAGGTCCTTAGTAAGAAAATCAATGAGCTATATTTCCTGCGTCTTCTGTCCCTCTAAAATGTAATGCTCTACAAATGGTTAAAAGAATCATTAAAAACTGTTTTACTTCTCTTCTTCTTCTTTTTTTTTTTTTTTGTTACGTAGTGGTTCTCAATTGGTCTCACTCACCCACGTTTTCCCATCGCCGTGAAGTCGTGACCCACTTTTATGGAATCAAACACAAAACGGGCTGGTCAGCACATACCAAATACCATCAGTTTTTTTACAAAACATACGCATACTTTCAAATCTACATTCAGAGAACATTTCCCTAATAATAAACTGAATGAAAATCACAACTGGCTGCTGCTGCTTCTAATGAGAATGAATAACTGTGTTTACACCCTAAATAAGCCTTTTCATTTATTTAACAAGATCACGACCGAGGCAGGTCAAGACCAGACGAGATCTACAGCAAGGCCATCATGGTGAGTGGGTTTTCAACCAGTTACACTAAAATATGATTGATATGGTGTGATTTGACTAAACCAGTTAATTTTATTACCGTAACACAGCATTGCATTGTAGAATCTACTTACCTATTTGTGTTTTCTTTTGGATGGTGTTATTAGAGATGAATACTGGATGATATCTCTTCCAGACAGACTCAACTTCTTCCCCAAAAACTTTCAGACAATCACTGGGAATTTAGTGAGATCCCTTTAGCTGTGGTCCTGACTTGTAATAAAATCTTGAGTCCTCTTTGTCTGAGACAGAGAGTAAAAATAGGTCGATTCCAAGACGAGTCCTTCAGAAAGTAATTTCGAGACCAGTCTCAAGACCCAGACCAAAACCAGAGGTGTCGGACTATTCTTTTTATTATGCAACATGGCCATCCCATCACCGTGTTCTGAATATACTGAATGGCGTGTCCTTACAGTGTGTTGAAGGGTGAGGAGAGGACAACACTGCCTCAAGAACAGACACACTATAACAGGCAGGGGACGACAGACACAAATGACAGGAGATGATAAACTAGAGACAGTGAAAGACAGAGATCATAGAGGATGGGAAGGAGCATATTCTTGAAATGTTTTTTTTTTTTTTACATAAAACAGGGCAATCCTGGTGATTTCTTACATTACTCTTTTATTCAGGTTCATGATAGTCTGCAGCAGACATGGCTTTGACTCCTTTTCTTTCAAGAAATATTATGTTTCTGCACAAGTGATCTCAGAAGTCCTGATTTTGGTGTACCGGAATATTTCCTCCAAAAGCAGAATAATGCCTTAGTCAAGTTTCTAAAACCACAGTATCATAATTACATGCACACACACATATACTCGGATTATCTGATCGCAACAGCATAACGAATGTGCATGCAGGAAGAGGAAGGAAAGTGTACTGGAGCAAAAAATAGGGATTTCCAGATGAAAGAGGTTAGAGTGCTGAGAAGAAAAAGATTATCCTTTGGAAACATTGCCATTGTGTGTGCTTGTGTGTGCATGCAGTTTACAACACACATGGGTGAGTCATGGCTGGATGCCTGCTGATTGCAACCAGTTAGTATGGAGAAACAGCTCAACTGTTTCAATCCCGAAGTCTGCGGTAACACACACACACAGTTTGTTTGACTTCGGCTTTTGTTTTAATGCGCTAAAGTGCGTTCACGAATCGCACCGCCCCTGTCACAAATAAACAGTACATGTGCATCTGTGTACATACAGTCTATGTGTCATGTGGATGACATGCAGACATGAGCATTCATGAACTGCAGCTTAATCCTCAATAAATCCTTATCTAGGCATTAATCCCTATATTAAGACAGGCTAAGCCGCTGCATAATGATACCTTGCTGGGTATGAGCATGCACTGTGTCATTTTGAGCTGATGAGAAAACACAAATTTCAATTTTAAAAAAGCTATGTCAATGTGAGACTCTACAAAATTCCACTTCCAGTACCTGGATGATAATATGTCCATTCTTTGAGATGATCGTGGATATAAATGTACTGTTATGATTAGATAATCCAGTACGAGGCAGGGCTCGGAGACTTCATCTGGACTGCTAAAGCAATAATGGAAAAAGGTGATTCGTCATGTCCTATTAGCAGGTGCCACTGTTGTTATGGCAACAGGAATTGACTGACAAGGTGGCATAAGTGAGAGTTGGAGATTAGCTGTGGGTAATTAAGGAGCACGGCCTTAAGACCTATACAGACAGACGTGCACTTTCTCCCTGCTGCTTTCTTGCCCTGATTGGATTTTTTTCCCCTTACTTCCAATGTGTCCTTTTCTCAATATAATTTTCATTCTATCTCATCACTTTTTTCCACAGACGCACAATCCTACACACAGACACTTCGTAGGCCTGAAAGTCCACACTGTGGTGGGCTGTATTACTCTATGAATCACTGCTGCATCCTGCTGCTAACAGAGCAACATTTGTGTCCCACACAGTTGGATTCACACACAGCTCGAGGCTGAAAAGCCCCTGTAACCCTCTCTACTGTCACTACTGCGCTCTCACACTCCTCACGCCACCACACCAAACAGCGAGCAGCAGCATTAATACCGTTCCTCAATGTTGGGAGGGTTATTTTGGACATGCGATAGGGCGGTTGCGGCTCAGGAGGTAGAGTGGGTCGTCCACAAACCGGAGGGTAGGCGTTCTATCCCCGGTTCATCTCAAAGTGTCCTTGGGCAAAACACCGGATCCTAAGTTGCTCCGAGTAAAGCACTTTGAGCACCGACATAGTAGAGAAGCTCTACCTAAATGCAAGTCCATTTACAGATTATTAGTTATGCTGTAAAAATAATGTAACTATTTAAATTACTTCATCAAAGTAGTGTAACTTCTCGTACTTTTCTAAGAAATGTTCATAGCCAGCCCTGGCAGACTGTTTCGGGCGACATTTGATTGAGAGATGGTTCAAAATCAAGGAAAAGAACCAATCAAAAACAAAACTCGTGTTTTGAACTTGAGTGGATATGAAAGGATCCTGTGGAGATACATAGAGGCAGCTCCTTTTAAGACACACTGGAATGCTGTTAGATGTTAAAAAATAGTTTCTAATTGAATCAGACCTATTCGGACCCTTGTTTTGGTGCAAAAAGTACATAAAAAAAGGACAAAACCTGAAGCATTTATGCAGAAATATAGTACGAACAAATCACATGTTCTGGACATTGTGACAAACTGCAATACTATATGTAGCAAACAATATCCTGAGGTGGAAACAAAGGTTATAACATAGGTTTCAGAATGTAAGTCACCACAAAGGTATAGCAAGATATGTGGGGCCCCGGGGAGCTTGTGGTAAACAGAATTTGTGCCACTGCAGCTATCAGAAAGTACAAAACAATAAAGTATCTGCAGTTAGCCCAAAGTGAGGCTATAAAATATGATGCAATATAAGAATAGGATTTCAGGGGACGGTACATTCTGCAACAGGTGCAAGGAGAGATAAGAAGGGAGAGAGGTGAAGAGGAAGGGCAGAATGGACAAATGTCAGGGTGTCAAGAGTTTAATGGAGTAGATGGAGAACTTAATCACGGTTTGTACGGCGGCAACATTTGCATGTCTTACAATAATGTCAAAGTGTTTTTGTGTTTCTGCCTCAAACACAAAGCAAGTCATCCACTCACACGGAGTACAAATAAACAGTGTTGACATTTGTGCCAACAGTTTGGTTAATGTCTCTAACTCCACCGTGCTTGTTTTTTGGGGTTTTTTTTGTTTTTTTTTCCCCCATGACTGCGCAAGTTCGTTGTTGCCCTTGAACATTCTGTAAATCACTGCAAAGAAAAACACACGTTCGTCATGTACATCGCTTCATAAATATGTCCAGTTTCAAATGAGGGTGAAGAGAGAATAATTTGCGCCACCGCGGTAGAGACTGTGTTAGGATAATAAAGTGTCGTTAATACAAAGTGAAGCCATAAATTACAGTACGGCTCAGCAGAGACTCTTGAGCAAAAATTCTTTCAGGAGGAAAATAGAAGTTTGCCCAGTGTTACCTTGGGAAATGGCTGTATAAAATTACAATTTCAGTCATCTTGTCAGGTAGGGAATTGCCAGAAACAGTCCGTGATTCATAATTTATGTAATAATGACTGGGCCTCTGCTGTGCAGTCCCCTCGGTTCTGCCTGAGGTAAATCAGTCCTGAAATGAGGAAAAAAAAAACACGTATTTAACATGGTGTCCTCTCTAAGTACTTGATTGTTGTATATTCCCGTTATTATGCAATAGCGGTATTTTGTTTTACAGATTTATTAGCCTAATACTCTAAGGAAAGCATTGGATCAGTCAAAGGTCAGACAGAAAACATGAGGTGAGAGTAGATCTAGACCACCTATTCCCAAACACTGGGTGATGGGAGATGTGATTTGGGTCAGGCTGTGATGATTTATCGAACATATGTGTCTTCTAAATGCCTGGTTTACCTTATCAAGACGTTGTAATGTTATAAGGTGACACAGAAATGACAGTAAAAACGGTCAGGAACACGTGCATAAATTCACTCTTGTCATGATTTGCAGATAAGGTCGACGGTGAGATGGGTCGCGGTGGTTTGTAGTCTTTAAAAAGCTTGGTAAACACTTATCTACAGCATTTCTAAGTGGAGAGTAGGTGTCCTTTTGTTTATCACTCTTCAACCTGACATCATCCAACCTGCAAGACACTGCTGAGGTCCAACACATTATGAGTGAAGCCGTTACTATGGAAATCTCGACATCTTCTGTTCTTAAGTCAGACCGTGTTAATGTAAATACTTGTAAATACGTTTCCACTGTCATCGATCACGCATGCCGTTTCCCGCTGAACGCACGGCTTCTCAGAAAATAGTCAAATCTTCCACTCGAGACGCCGCCCACAACAACGAGGCTGACAGGCTGCGGAAAACAGAAGCATCTGCATTCAAGGAAGGTCGTTTACCTGTTTTGTTTGTTTGTCCGCTGTTTGTCCGAGCGCCCTGTTACCTAACAGTCCAGGGTCCCTAAATGCACCGCCAAGACAGGCTAACCAGAGGGTGATCATTTAAAAATGCACAGTGTTTGCTTCAACATTAATCTAAAACCCTGTGAATATTTTAGTTTGTCTTGGGGAAAACAATGCATATAATAAAACCAGAGCATTTTCTCACAATTAGGAGGAAATTAAGGAGAACAGTTGATTTATTATGCTCATGCAATATTCATCAGTGGTGCATTGCTTAGTCTGTTCCTAATAAAGGGCCTTGCTTCGAAGTTGTGTATTTATTCAAGGACGTATTTTGGAGAGCGAAAGGAACATATACATTAAACTGCCTGTAGCTATTAATGCGAACATTATAAGAGTGAAGCTCGTTTGATATGTTCCAAGAGGGCTGATTTTACTTATGGTCAACAGAAACCATCACGACCCATTGCTTATGGAGCTCTAGCCTGCAGGTCTGAAGACATGCACTTATTGGAGTAGGGCAGCAAATTCATTTTCATTTTGAAGATAACACAGAAAAACAACAAGCCTCGCAGCTGTAATGAAAACTGTTTATCATAATATGGATTTGGGCTGAAGAATCGTTCTTCATTCAAAAAAAATAAATCAAATAAAACCACGGACCAAAAGGGCCGCCGTTCATCCGGGGCGTGGTCAAGCTTCTCAAACACGAGCAAACGCCAGTGAGACGAGCGGCACCTGAAGGGAGCAGGTATTGAGCCGCACTTCAGTAATGCTGCATTGCAGTGCGGTGACCCAGGCCTCGCATGTCACACCGCCGCTAACAGCAGTACAGCCAATTTAACTCCACATACCCACCGAGCACGCTTCTAAATCAGTGTTTAATCACTAGAATGACAAGCTCAGCTAATTATTGCTCTCGTCCTCCTCCACCACTCCTCACCCACATCCTCCCTCTGCCTTCCCCTGTCAACTCTTTCTGCGGTATGCTGCCTGCCTGCTCAAGTACTCAGGCTATAACCGGCTATTTCGAGCTACGCTGTCGTCTGGAGCTATGTTATATGAGTGTCTTCTTTCGGACTGCTAATTATTGCGATCATCCTGTATTGCTCAAAGATACGATTCGCTGCCTGTTTGTATCTGTGCCATCCGAATAGCCTGTCTGTGCTGTGATAGCCCGTTGCCAGCGAAAACGCAGTTGGGATGGACTCGATGTCTGCTAGAATCTGTCGCGATCCTTAATTAGAGTTGAAGTTTTTGAGTGTTAGCCTTGTGAGAGCATGTCTAATTCAATTTTGAAATAAATTCTTGTCTGTTTTGTATGTTTCTCCGTTGCCTCCGTTCGCTAAGCGTAAATATACAAACGTGACCCAATCATGATGAATGCTGCATAAACACAAACTCTGATCCCAGCAAATTAAACTAGGAAGGAAATAAATTGAAGCATTACTTTATTTTTCAGGGCCATGCTTCTCTTCATGACATCCTCTTAAGGCCAAATCAAAACTTCATTTAACTTAATAAGCACTTGTGTAAGAAAAAAAACTCTTCTTTTCCCGCAAAACATATGTTTATACTGTGTAAGATAGCCATGCTTATACCAGTATGATGACTATATAACCCGAGACATTAATTTATGTTATGCAACCGAGACCAAGCTGAGAATCAATGAGCACTGGAGAACGGTCAGAATCCAGATGAGGCCACTACAAACGGTGAACAAACCAAAGACTGCAGTTAATGAATCGTAAATTATGCCGCTGCAAATTATGAAGTTTACCAGTACAGAAAAGGTTCTTCAATCGTAAGAAAGTAACAAGGAGAAAACACTGAATTTTCCTTTAGCAAAAGCTTCAAGAACATCGGCTTTATTTGTTGAAAACGAAGCCATAAAATATAGTTATCCATAACTATTTTGACAGCGTTTTCTTTTTTCAGCAGCAAACCGACACAGACTGGGACTACATTAGTTCTGAATTTAGTATAAAAAAAATCAGATTAGAGGCTGTGGTTTTAAGAGAGACTGGTAGAAGTGTTGTCTGTCACTCAGTCTGGTCTGAGGCCTGTGGTCAGGCAGCGGGACAGACAAAGTGCAGCCATGTGTACACAGTCTAGCCCAGTCCTGACAACGTGGACAACAGTGCTCCCTATGGGCCCAGCAGAGAAGGTCATTTAACACGACTGCACACAGACGGGGAGGCTTTGGAGGCTGGGAGGGCATTTTAATGGTTTAGAGGAATTTTACTTTCCGAGTCACTGTTCCTTAATCAAGGAAAGTTTAGAAAAGAAGGAAAAAGTTGCCTTACGGTAAATGAAAAGGACGCTTTGGCTGTGTATCACGCTGCCAACTGTGCAGTAATTAGTACTAGGAAAGTGATGTTTTTTTTTAAGCTTTTGTTCTACTCCAGCGTCATGGATTTCCAAAGACACAATGGATAAAAAGAGCTTGCTGTTTAAGGGTGTTAAAGGTTTTCGTCTATATTAGATAAGTGGAAGCCTTAGGGAGTATCTGTACGTGGAACAGACTTCAGTGTCGACATGGTTCATCAGATGGGGATGTAAACACCATCAAAATAAAACTGCAAGTCGCAACTTTACACTTTACAGCCATTGTTTTTTGTTTTTAAATCTACTGTGCAGAGACAGACCAACATGTCTGAATACTTGTTGTTTTTTTTTTTAATCACAAACCCCCTTGCAGAACATATTCTTTGCTTTTTCATTTTCACTGTTCGGCTCGCGGTCGCACTTGGCAACCCCCTCGAAGAGCGGTGGCAAACCTCCATTAAAATATTTGGGTTTGCATCTCACAACCTGGCAACCGTGCAGTGCAGCTGTGCAAAACCCAGAATACAGAGGACGCTGTCATAAAAAAAAAAAAAAAAAACAAACAAAAAAAACAATCAGCCTGCAATAAAACAGAAGGAATCGACAGGGTCACTTTGACTTCTGCGCACGCAGTAAAAAGTCTTGACGATGAGAAAAGCAGGTGTTGCTGCTCGTATTGAACCTTCACGTGTTAAGATTTCATTATATTATCACTGTCTTTCCCGCTTTAGCTAAAAAATAGGTTAATCCTGCTAAACATGGCGAGCAGGATGCAACCCAAGACTACTATATATTTAATTGCAATTAAAGATGAATGTTGGGTTTCCCTAAATGACAAAGAGAAGTCTGGATATGTATTCCACATGTCTCCAGATGTCTTCAACTTTACCACTGCTTTCCTTCACCTGACCACAACTATAATTGCAGAGATGGCAGGGATCCAAGCACTGAACTAATGTGTACCAGTAGATGAGCAATGCACCACAAACTTAATCCACCTACTCAATGATACACTGCACAGCCCCAGAAATTGAGTGTTTATGATGGCAGAGCATTACTAACGGAGTAATGGACGACAGAGGTGAGAGCTGGGGATATTGGACCGGTTTCAATAAAGGGTACTGAGTCTCGAAAGTGGAATATATATCAGGGGGAGGTGTTAGCAGGCCTGCCAAGACCACAAACATCAGAGAGAGAAATGGAAAAAGAGAGAGAGACTGAAAAAAAAGAAAAAAGTTGCTGGAAGAGTGGCTGAATAGAAGAGATAAAATGGGAATCAGTGACAAAATAAAAGCAAACTCAAGCAGCATGAAATCATCACAAAGAGCAGCTCGAGTCTGAGCGGGGCCTGAGTTTTCTAATCAGCTGGCTCTGTGGCTCTCTCTGTGGCAAGTAATTGGAGACAAGTGTGACGCTCCGTAACAGCATGGACCTCCTCTACTGGTGTTGTTCCTTTGACAGAAGTGGATTCAATTAAAGGACTTTGTTGCGGCAATGCATGACTGCTTGTTATTGTGCTATTCCGCCACGCGGATACATCGTGCTACCTGCAAAAATGGCTGTTTTTTTTGTTGTGTTTTTTTTGGTTTTTTTTTTGAGGAAAGACGACACGGCAAGATGAATCACGAGAGCAGAGAAAGAAGCGCTTTGTCTTTTCGGCTGTATCTCTGAAGTTGAATCCGAAAAAATACAGTCTCAATCATTAATACTGTGAAGGTGTGACTCCCAAAGGCACAATCAATCAGTTTCAATATGCCATAACATTCAATAAAGTACGGAAACTATATCTAACGCGATACGAGTCAAGCAAAAGCTCTAAATGACACACAGCGAGATTAATGCTGCACTAGAAGACGTCATTCTGCTGCTACTAAAAAGAAGATAAATCCATATATATATATATATCTCCTTGGATCCTCTAAAGATGCTTGATACAAATACACAAACACACAAATACAAACCATAAATGTGATCAGGAACTTGTCCTCTCTTGTTTGCAAACACACAGCAGCTGCTGTAACAAATCAGCCGCAGTTAATAGAGTAGAGTTAGCAGCATCTGCATTTGCTTTGTTTCATCAAGGACAGATGAAAAACATCTTCAAACAGTTTGCCTTCCTTCCTTCCTCCGCCTATCTCTCCTGCCCTTCCTCTTTGCACCTTACCCTGTCTGTCTCCAGCTCTTACCCGTCCTCCTCCTCCTCCGTCTTCCGCAAAAAACAGCGGAGTGGAGGCTAAAGCAAACGGTACGTTTGAGGAGACTGTGACAGGTGCATAAGCTGAATGTATGAATGCAGACGTTTTGACTAGATCAGGTATCGCAACGGACATCAGGCAGGTGAGTAAGGATCGTGAGATTTGATAATAGGAAATACAATTGAAAGAAGCTTTATGAGAAGCTGATGCTAGATGTCTGTTCCCCTTGTAGAATAACTGCATATTCATACAGTTAGAGGACTGAGGAAAAACAGATTTATGATGATCAAAATCAATGCAGCAGAGGTTGAGATTTCCTGACTTTTAGTTCTATTTATGGATCCAGCTCCAAAGACTCTGGATCCTCCCCTAAGATAAAACGATCCAATAAGGTTTTATTAACATACTTCAAAGCTGTTCTCTAGGCTAAAGGGTCCAACGGTTCCTAAATGTGCAATAAAATGAATTCAACAGTCCGCCATTGGTAAACATTTGAAAAAGGAGTATCAGTGACAAATGTTTAGTTTACTTCTGCAGTCACTTAACAGGAGAGGGCGAGCCAGCCGCAGCACCAGCTGTGACTCATAATCTCTCGAAACCAAACCAAAGACAGTTCCCCTGGGAAACACATGCACTTGAAAATAGAAAAAAAAAAAGAAAAAGGAAAAGGTCACCACCAGTGGGCAAGTGGAACTGCCGAATGACAGAACAATAGGGGCTGAATAAGTCTCCTTTGATTTCATTTAAGTGGGGGAGCAAATGCAGCAAGAGCACAGATAAATCACAGACCTGCATATGAAGAACGGATTACTGAGGGTTTAAAATCATCCCTTTCAGTCCGAGTGAGATTTGAAAGCAAACTTCCGTCGAGTGAAAAGGAAATACTTGTTTTCTCTCTCTTCGAGTCTCTGTTCAAGTGTTCGCTTATGAGACGGGTAGCGAATGACAGGTGCCCTAACCTGTCGTTGCTGCTACGTTTAATCGTGACGTTTGGTTCCAGATTTTTGCCGGTGATACAGCAGGTTCTTTGGGCGACTTTACACACAAGGGCGTCATTAAACCTATTCCTCAATCTTCAAAAAATGTCTTATTACCCGTTTACATAAATCACATTCCTCACTTTTAAATTGCACCCTTACAGATGACCCGTTTACTCGTGGATGAACGGGACGGTTTTCCAGAAGTCAGAGCGCGTGCCGATCAAATATATTTGCAATCGCTTTGATTATAGAGGCAAGAATTAAGACGAACGGGTCTACATTTGTTTTACTGATTTCAAGTGGGCATTTGACTGGATTAACCGGGAACTTCTTCAACATAGATTGTTAAATTATGGCGTTAATGGGAAGTTTTATGGGGTGATGAATCCACAGTGGTTTAACTCTTCAACTTAGAGCTTCTAGTTCGAGAGTTAAAGCTTGATGATCAGGCGTTATTCCATTCCGTCTTATTAGCCGAACGTGACAGAAATGTGCAAATTATGCTAAGCACTGAGACAAAACAAACACTTGAGACCAAAACTGGGGAGAGGTTCCATTGTTTTAAAATTTGGTTCAATAATGGCGTCATGTACTGATCGGTTTAAACACCTTGGCTTGACGTTGGACGAGCACGTGACGTTTAAAGAAGCTGTCAGTGGTTTAGCTCAGACAGCGGGTAGAGCACTGATCTGCACTGAACATATAAACATAGCTCAACGCTGCACTAATCTGGGATATACACAGCTCTATAATTCATGTGTGTGTCCTGTTTCCGACTGCGCTTCTGGTTTTTGGGGGTTTCTGTGAACATTTAAACGATTTGTTTTTTCGTTTTCCAGAGCAGGTTACTTTGTGTTGTACGGGAGATTGGGAGCAAAATGTTTCTCGTGTGTAGAGGAAAACGCTCTGTTGCGCAAAACAAAAATGATGAACTCATTGTCTAATAAAGAACAACTACAGTGTAAGCATTTAAGCAAAAGACAAAGATCCCTGTGTGTGAATGTTATGTTCAGGAACATTATCATTAGACCGACAGGTTTAATGCCACTCCAGAGGAAAGCAGAATGTTTCTTGTGTGAAATGAGTCAAACTGAAAATGAGGTTCATTTGTTGTTTTACTGCCTTGTCTATGAGGACATCCCTGGTCTTTTGTAAAATGTCTTCCATTAAGTTGATTTCTCTTGGTTGGATGGTTATGAAAAAGAGGGAACATTTTTTTTT
>JAPQRN010000014.1:15421364-15431447 GCA_037367275.1 Coranthus polyacanthus | reverse complement strand
GTCTTTTGTAAAATGTCTTCCATTAAGTTGATTTCTCTTGGTTGGATGGTTATGAAAAAGAGGGAACATTTTTTTTTGCAGCAGATTGTATTGCGACAGCAGAATATGTTGTTAAAGACTGAGCTGTAATCTTGTAATGAAATGAAATGTTTGACCACTGCAACTGCGCTTTCTTGGTGTCTTGTAAACCCACGAGGGTTGGGCACTTTGTGTGAAAATGAAAATAAAAGAAACAATCAATCAATCAAAAATAAACTGTCGTTACTGGGTTTTCATGATTACAAGTCAAGGAACTAATCTCCCTGTAACTCCGGCCAATTCATGTCGAAGTACATGTTTTGAATCTGTGTTTCTTTTACGCGGACATCCTGAATCTAACATTTGAAACAATTCATTGCACTGTGTAGTGTGTGATGGCGTATATCACAAATAAACCTCGGAATCACAGAGTTCTGCATATTTTAGATAAGACTTGTTGAAGTTTTAGCTTTGATTAGAGGGGAGGGCAGTGGTTAGTGAAGTTTCTAACAATAACATCTTTAATTTGGATAAATTGGAAGTTGCAGTGATCTGGTATGTCCTTCTCTGTATTTACTATGACTGTGGTGTAGGGTCATGAAAAGTGTAGAGAGAGTTGTTTAGTTTTCACAGCGACTTTTCAGCTACTGACGGGCTTTCAGAAAACTGAAGTCACTATGAATTCCCACAAAACATAAACACATAAACACACAAAAACACACGCGTTTGAAGAGTCAACAAAATCCCAAGAGACTCATTAGGTTTTCTGAGTTCTGTCAAAATATCAAACATCACACTTTGAGAAGCCACAGTTTGATGACAGCAAGGAATTATGAGTAGGACAGAAAAGAGAGACAGCCAGCTCTGTTGTGGAAGTCCTGATACAAGTGAATATTTTCTATGACACGAACAAAAATCATTTAACACAGACAATTTCAATCGTATGCATATTTTGATAGAAAATCAATACAAAGTGCACTGTATTATCACCAACAATCAGTAGCAGCAAAAGAACAAACCTTACTTCGAAGCACTAAATGCAGTTTTTATAAAAATGCTTGCTGGTTAACATAAAAAAACAAATTAAACACTAAAAGAGTAAAAAAGAGAGAAAATTAGGAATCATAAAAGATAAATAACTGGATGCATAAAATTAAAAACATTTAATTAAAGAAAAATGAAAAGAAGCTACGCAAGGCTCAAAACCAATAACAGACATAAAAGAAAGTCTAAGTCATAAAAGCATTTTATAAGGTGATTTAAGTATAATCCATGATCCTTATGAGTGTGAGAAAGGAGCAGAAAATCAGTGGCTTTGCTTTAATTGGGCATGTTTTATGTGGCTTCTAAGTACCGGGTTTTAACACAAGTAAGAGCCTATTATATGTTTCAAAACCGTGTGATCATATGAGCAGGCATTACCTCAACCTGCAAGTGCGGAGGATTGGCCGTTAAATACAGTATACTCTACAAAAACATACAGGACTTCCATCACAACGCTGCCTTAAACACGCAGACACCGAGGGAAAGAGATAATGTAGAGGGAGAGACAAGAGTCAGCGTCTGTCAGTCGCTGCGTTCGGTTGACTGATGGAATACAGGAAAAGTCCTGAGGGACATATCGATCAGGTTTGTCCACTTCCTCAAGAGGAGACAGTAGAGCCAACAAAACGCACACAACCACCAGCAGAGGGGAAAACGAGAACCAGAGGCCGTCCAAAATGAACCCAAGAGGTCTTTAATGTGAAATAAAACACCCCGGGCTCCACCCTCAGCCTCATTTGTCAGAGTCTATCACATAGTAGACTCTTCACGGTGCTCCATCATAGATTATATGATGTGATGTAAACAGATTACAAGACTCAGCTGTTGTATTACTTAGTTATAGTATTCCAGGAGCCTTGAATAAGGAAGAAAGGACTCTAATTGGTTCTCAAAATGCCAGTAAGTCTGCCAATTAAGACGATGCCTCGCAATGTTTTTTAAATTCTGCACCGCACACGTGTATTTCAAACCTAATTTCTAGCCAGGAGAAAGGTAAAATCCGTGTTCTTTTCTAACTATGGTTCGACATCATTACTGCTTTGACTTCGACTGACGCATATTTACAGATTTTACAGTAAGGAAATGCGGCTCACGTTGGGATGCACGGAGGAAAAATGCTGCGTGTCAAAATTTTTATATGTGATAAAAATATCACGCACATGCCGTTTGCTGATGAAAAATCAGAAAATGTATGATGCAGCAATACTTGCTCCTCTCTCCTGAGCAGTCTCAATCAGTGCCCGGCAGCTTATGCTTATTAGAGAATGATGGCAGAGACCTCACCTCAGATAAAACAGCTGGGCAAAACAGGAGAGAAAGAAGATTACTTTGATACAAAGAGCTTTAAGGACACTGCGGCGCGCGGGTTCTACAAAAGGAAGAGAGGGATTCGTTTTCTGTAATGAGTCAGATTGCGTTTTGTACAGAGTGTACCATCTCTTTTCTTCCTCCCCTTCCAGCCACACTGTAATCCTACTTACGATCCTTCACTTTCTCTCATTTTGCAGAGCACTCCAAGCTCCCTCAAAGACGGTCTTTCTCCAGAGCTGTGGGTAACTGGCTGTCTCTGACCACTTGAACCTTGCCTTGGTGCCGAGCATGGCTGCAAACGGCACAAAACCTCACAATTAAGCAGATAAGGCCCATGAATGACTGGCTTCTGGGTGATAAATGAGTCTTAGGTCTCTTGGTCTGGGCGTAATGAGGAGGAATACAAGGGCGAGTCCAGCTCATTATGTGATCGTGTGGCGATTATTCAGACAAAGGAAGATTTCCTGCTGTCTTGCCAAGTATCACTCACTTCCCCTGGACAGAACGGCTCATCTAACAACACCCTCCATCTAAACCAGCTTCGGCTCTGGCGGACTGGGAGGAAACCAGAGGTAAAGAGGATGAATTGAGAAGGAAATGTCCATTGAAAGTAAATTGGAAAGGGAGACACAGAGGTAGAGAATAGATAGAAAATCACACGTGTAGAGGTTGAAAACTAGACAGACAGATTCACAGATAGGCAAACAGAGAGGAAAGGCAGGGGAGTGAGATAAAACCACCTTCCTGCTGAAACCAACTATTTTCCCCTGGCTCAAAACAGCACTTGACATTTGGCCAGCAGCAGAAGTAATCACTGCAGACCTGGACAAATATAAAAGTAACAGCACAGGCGATTGCTGCAAGTCTGCCTTAGTCTTTGTGCAGATAACTCCCGAGACTATCTTGTTGAAAATGTACACACATTTATCTGGGGGAAGACAAGGCTAAGCAGTGATCTGTTCACCTCCATTTGACCTGCAGTGAACAAAAGCTAAAACGCCACATTTGCCCACATTCATGCAGGCAAGGTTATTGAGGAGAAACCTATCTACTCAGTCAGCTAGAAAGCTAAAGCGGTGTATGAACTATGAAAGGCACTGTGCCACAAGTAGCCGGGCTGGATTATTTTTCACTATCTCATCAGCTGATCCCGTGGGTTCAGCAGCTCCAGAGGACGGCGGTGCTGCGCTGCTGCTGATTTGTCACACTCAGGGGAAATCAGAATCTTCCTCCATTAGACGCCGTAAAACACCGTCTGCTCAAGAGACGAACACACAGGCGCTCACAGAGAGCTCGTCTTTTGAGATCGCTCACTTCGCTAAAGGAATTTTCTGTGAAAAACCTCTATTCATGCTCACAAACAGCTGTTTTGCATGAAGTAAGACACGGCGTGTTAATGCAAAGTGGCAGTTCTGGTGTTTTTTTGCATGGACTCTTGATCTAAATGTACAAGTTAGTTAAATTTTATTTGACGCTTACAAAATATATGGCGGCCTAATTTACATTAAAATGCATCTTGAGGTTTATTAGGTTGGCTGTAAAGTGAAAATTCAATATGCGAAACGCTCCAACAGTGAAAAACTACAGACATAAATATTTAATCAGGCATGATTTTTTCAACACTGCAGGGGCCTAGTTCGCTTTTTGTCAAGTATATTGCACTGCAAGTTTTTAAATAAGCACATACTGCTCAAATTGCCTTTGACTGAGCTGTTGCACCTTAGAGACACAGACGTGTAGGCGGGACGTATGGGGATGTAAATCTGTTTCTGATTTCCTTTAAAGACAAATGCAGGTTCCTGTAATGTAAATCTTTAAATCTTAACACTTGGTTTAAGGTTAGAGTAAGGGTACGGCACGGGTTAGATTTTGGTAAGTCGTGGTTGCTGTTATTGGAGTAAGTCTCCAAGTTTCCAGGAAATGAAAGAACGTCCTTTCAGTGTCCCAAAAAGTGATTGAACCACTCGGTGTGTGTGTGACGGAGAAGGAGACTGAACACAGTATTCACGAGCATGCACGCGTATAATTACCGTGGTCAGGGGGGCTATATTTCTGTCTGCTAATTAAGTTTGATTATATTAAATATCATCTACTAAGGGCCATATTAAATACTAATTAGAAATCACAGAGTCTGTGGCAGCTGTACGGATCACCTCAACAGCCCTGAACACATGAAAGCAAATTAAAGAACGACCGCTTGATGAGAAGTGATCAGAAGTCAGTAAGTAAACTCGCTCTGTCGCCGTACGCTTTCCAACCCATATTTCATTAGCCGTTTTATAACATAACAACAAAAGAAGTTTAGATAGAACACGATAGGTGCTGTACCGTGCATCAGTTAAAATGTTACCGTGGCACAGCGTGAAACGTGATGACTCGCGAAATGATACCAGTGATACACCTGTCAATACAGCTACAAAAAAAAAAAAGGTCATCAGGATTTACACAATCACATACACAATCACTGCTGACGAGAGCAGTGCGTTCACACACACACACACACACACACGGCACTTCCACGTCAAAAACAATCCACATCGACATGAGTCAGACAAATAACCCACACCAATAACACAGCTAATCCCCACCAAACAAAAACCACCAGCCAAGAGAACACAACTGCCACAACAACAGCTAGACCGAAATTAACTCTATCCCAGACCTACTTTCCCAGCTGCTACGTAAAAATACAGTCATTCTAAAGAAGGAGGGAGGCGAGGTGATTAGCCACATAAAGCCGTTTTATTGTTAAGAGTCTTCTGTGTGTGTACAGTTAGACATTACATCCACACACACACACACACACACAGACACACAGCTTTGGGCTGTTTCATGTGAAGGAAGGTCACATGTTAACATAGGACCCAACACTGGATTATGGCACAGAGTAAACACCTTAGACACCGAGAAGAAAGGAATAATACATGTCTGTTTAACACAATGGAGCTATTCAACCACCCACAAATCTGTGCTGGACTATTTACACGATTTCTGGATTTGGTCTTAACAAAGAGAAGTTGAGGTCAGAAGTTCATTAGTCTGGGAAAAAAAAAAAAAAAAAAAACCCATCATCATCCAATCCAAAAACCAATCCAAGACGGTTAAATATTGTACAGTTCGCCAGTATTTGTAGATGTTTAATAAACGGTGAAATCTGAGCAGATGCCGTGAAAGGAAGGACGTAACCTCAGCTCTGAAGGTTCATCTGTGCCCTTTTAGAGCCGCTTTAATAGAAGACATGGCACTGCAGCCCAGGGAGGGAGACTTTATTGCAGTGCAGGGCGTTGACTGCTTCTGCTCTGAAATCCAATTACACCAATTGATCAGATGTCATAAATAGAGTCATTTGCAGCAAACGGAACCTGACTGGATTTTTATCTTTGCTCCAAAAAAATGATGCATTTTTAACGCAAGCTGTCCTCCTCCTGCAGACTGGCTCTAATAT
This sequence comes from Coranthus polyacanthus, assembly GCA_037367275.1. NCBI lineage: Eukaryota > Metazoa > Chordata > Actinopteri > Kurtiformes > Apogonidae > Coranthus > Coranthus polyacanthus. Next base: position 15,425,629 of record JAPQRN010000014.1, on the reverse strand, counting down.
GGGCTAAAACAGGCTATTTGCCAAGTGTGTGTGTGTGTGTGTGTGTCATCTCAAGACAAAGAGCCAAGAGGATAAATACAGGAGGAAATAGAGGTCAGCTGTGTCCCTGACAGAGTGACATCCTCTGCCACCTTCTTTGAAAAGCGCGACTTCTGCTCCCCATACCTGCCTGCCTGTCATACTGTATTCATCACAGCCGAAAGCAACAGCAAAAGGCAGACAAGAAGGAAAAGAAAGAAAAAAGAGACGAAGCCTGCAATTTCATAAACTACATAAGGCTCGTTTGTCAAATCTAAAAATGCTAAATGTCTTACCTCTCTAAAGAGCTACGTGTTCTTATTCAAATACTGCGCGCGACAAGCCCTTCCAAAAACACAGCTACACACGATTTAATTAAAGCTCTGAAGTCAAACATTAAATTGCTTTCTGACAAAACAAAGACGTGTGCCGTTACTGCTCAGCCTCACGTGTCCGAGCGCCACTGCATTTTGTCAAGACTTAAAAAAACGTGCACGATTTGACTCATTGAAACTGCTGATGCAAAATATCACCATCTGATAATCAGTGCAATAGTTATGGGAAGGCAGGGCGGCATTCTGGCACAAAAGAAAGAAAGATGGAGAGTGAGTGACTATCGAGTATGCCGCCGCACAACCTTTCAAATAATTAAGACTTAACCATGAAGCATTGTTCGGTTTTTTTTTTCCCCCCGTACTCAGTTCTCTCGGGGATTCTGAAATGATGCAGGGTCTTGTCTGTCAGTTGTAAGGATAGACTTGTCACAGCTGCAATTCAAATCAGTTTTGGAATAAGCATAATAGGTACAGTAATTGGCTGATCCACACAAGGACTTGCCAGGAAAATGTTTTAAGTGCTTATACTGAGAGCAAATTACTCCTAAGAGTCACCGATAACAGGAAGACCAGCCACATTCTCAACCACACTGACAGAGACAGTGGCGGATGCCTATTTCTATCTATAACCATTCCCCAGTCTGTTTCCCTTGGGAGAGTTTGCAGTGTTTGTTAAGTAGGCCCACACCTGTGCTCCCCTGAGTTTCCCGCTGCTGCATAATGAGCCTCTCCAGCTGGACGGCCGCTGAGACGGAGGACGCCACAGGACGAGCTGCTCACCTTATCTAATTGGCAAGATCACGCTCTCACCTTTGAGCAGAGGAGCTGCTCGGCTGCATGTGGAAGTTACAGATGATTTACTTATATACACTACTACTTCACCCGAGTTACTGTTGCTAGCTGGCCACTGTGCTCTCTCCTCTGTCCCTGAAAGACATAACATCTCCAGACCAAGGTCGGCAGGTGGATATTATACCCGAACTATCTGCTTCTGTCTCCTTTAGGAATGCATCATTCGCTATGTACTTGCAGAGAGCGTTCCGGGTGTTCCTCTGTCTTCAGTGTCTTTTTACACCTGCTCACGGAAAATTCCCTATTGGGGACACTTTTGACAACAGCTAACATTAGCATTTATCCACCTCCTAGCTGACATTAGTGTGTGATAGTGTTACATGATGTTGTAGGAAAGGCGTAAATTAATTAAAGTGTATTTCAAGCACTTAGTCGGGTGAAAAGACAGCAAGATAGTTAGATGTTTCAGAATTAATTTACACCTTTCCGACCGTATCACAACAGTAATGTTAGCTAAGAAGTGGCTGAATGCTAGCCTTAGCTGTGTAATTAATGGGCTGCAAAGTGTCTTGTTTTAATCTGGAATATAGTCTTGATATCCCTCCAGCTTTTCAGTATCTAGAGATACTGCAATGTGATTGACCTATTGCATTAACTAGCAGTTGAACAGGTGTACCGAATAAAGCAGCCGGTGAATGTATACTGTCAGCTATTTTATTTTCAGTGAACTCTTATCAGTGGAAATAAGAGGCCGGAAATGTCTCTATTTTCCCCTAAATATCAACCTGTTTCTTTAAAGGCTAAAGATTCACACTGCAGGATTTTTTTTTTTTTTTCCGAACACTTAAAAAGATGCTGAGAGAGAGAGTCTGGTTTATCTTCATCTCATAAAAGCCAAGCAATTAACTACACCTATTAGGCATTTAAAGTGGTGTGTTCTGCAAAAAAAAAAAAAAAAAGAAGAGAATACATTATGATGCCACTTTAAACGTGGCAAAGAACAGATTAGGTTTTCTGACATATACAGTAGGTACAGAGTATTTAGGAACAAAGACATGCCAGACCACTGTCTTTGCAGAACATTATACTGTACCATTGTTATTTCTTGTCTTGTCTTTCTGTCTTATTCCTTAAGTTCAGGTACTTTTTAAAATTGATAATACACTTTAAAATAACAACAAAGCAAGAAAGAGTTGCGCATACTGTGAAAAAAGCATTAAAAGTGCAGCGACACCACAAAATGTGTGTGACTGCTTACATTAAAACTTACAGTGAACTAGAAAACAGCACAGATCACCCCTTACCAGGCTTAAAGCCATGTGTATTATTATTTTATTTGCATATTTACTACATCAGTATTTATGAGACAGGAGGTAATATCAGTTAAGTGTTTCAACGTTTATATTATTCAGCATGGAGGAAAATTAAAATGGTGCATTTAAAGTGCCAGCTGAGGCTTATGAACTATGCAATGAATCCTTCAACAGGGTAATTTACAGCTCTGCAGGGCTGATTTCATTCAAGGAAGAAAAACAAATGTCAGCCATGCATAGAAGAATAAACCCACAGGGAGACAGTTACCTGCAGAAATACCCAACCACCATCTGCTGTGAACAAGCCCCCTTATTCCTATTCATACACTGTAAACTGTGAAACATTTTACCTTTCATCACAACAGAAAATGCTTTCGTTCATTCTCTAAGTAACCTCACAGGTAGGAGCAACACAGAGCTACAGTATTTTAATCTTTCTGCACTTCTGGTATCGTACAAAACAGAGATACGCAAATGTCAGCAAACAACCGAGGTTTAGAAGAAAGTAGACAAACGGGATTAACGCAAAACGCAATTCACAAATCAATAGAAGCCCCCGGAGTCTGACTAAGGACATGCCATGTTACGATAAAATGGAAAAAAAAAACATTTTTAGTCGCGAGGAATAATCGTAACAACTTTTAATCTTAAATTGCATGTCATGCATGTCATAACTTGCATAATATCAAAGATAGAACAGACACATATCCATGTTGAAAGATTTGAAAAGATACTAAGCCTACCTTTCCACGACATGCATTTCATTAGATTACTTTATATAATTAGTTATTTTAGAAACAAATTCACAGGATCAGCTGACGAATCATTTTATTGTTATTTATTTTACTGTGCCAATTGGCGACCAAATAAAAACAGCTCCGCGACCCATTTTGGGCCTAAGTTTGGGAAAGGCTTAAATAATAATCTAAAGAATCTGAAATGGTTTTATTATTGTGAATACACTACAAGAGGAGAAGTGTGACAAACGCACAGACGTCTGGATGTCAGGTGTGTTATTGCATAAAACATAATTTTTCTCAAACAAGAACATATTACTGTCAGTTTGAATCTGACATCTACACCTGAAACTTTTACCTTAAAAAAAACGTCCCATCATTTATACAGCAACAAGTCAATACGGCTGCCAGTAAAAAGCCTGTTTGCTTTCTGAAGAACTGCTGCCAAATAAATATCTACCTCACATTCCGTCAGCATTAATCTGATCATCTTCTGCAGTGAACACAAGTAACAGTAGTCTGAGGGGTACACATTGTTTTTGATCATTTATGACAGCGTGGTGGGAGAATAACTTACAGCCCAGTAATTTGGGAATACATTATCTGTGATTCTGGGAAAATAAGTTGTGTTTTAAGCAATACAGACCAACGGCTGCTTTCTGATTTGTGAAGCAACTTTGTTCTGCTCCTCCGAGTGCAGCTAAGATGTTTAGTGGTCCAAGTTAAGCAGCCTAATCACTCGTGGAATTCACTCAAAAACAAGAAACCACTAAGGATCGGCATCAAATATGAAGAAAGATATCACATTTCCACAAAAAAAATAGCTGATGCCGGAGCCGGGTAAGATAGTCCAAGGAACATATTTGTGTTTACAAAATTACAGGGTACAACCACACAGAAAAATGAAGGAAAAAACATATTTTTGGATTTTGTTGTGATATCAGAAACACTGGAAATTCAATACTAAAGCCTTCCCCTGTAGTGCTGCTGAAACAACACAGAGAAGACACACTGATCTGACCACACAGTTGACGGCTGAACCCCCCCACGGAGGCCTGTCACAACTGAAC
>JAPQRN010000014.1:15392426-15409267 GCA_037367275.1 Coranthus polyacanthus | reverse complement strand
TGTGTGTGTGTGTGTTTGGCGGATGGTATTCCTAATCCTGTTTTACTGCTGGCACATGGGCATCCTGCGCTCCAATTTGGCACTGCTGCTCCTGGAAGAGGAGGAGGAAGAGGAAGAGGCGCTGTGTTGGCTGGCTGCTCCATTCACGAAGGCAGTCACAGTGCAATTAACCTCGGAGAGGGATGAGAACATCCCAATTAATCCAGCATCTACAGTATCTCTCGCATTGATCAAACAATTTCATTACACCTCCAATAATTTATTCCACCAGGAGAGTTTTTACGCTGATAAGAAATCAATTTATCTGTTTACCTAATCATACCATTACGTTACTATAATTGTATTGCACTGTGCATTACTGTGTAACCCTCTTTTCCTGGGCTGTGGTCTGGCACAGCACCAGGGTATCAGGCTGGGAAAGAAAACCTGGCTCTTTATTAGAACACAGCCTTCAAGAAAAATGCTGACAGTGGTGCACTGCAAAAAGTGTTTCTGGGCTGCAGTACTTGCATGACGAGGTAAATTTAAGTAAGATAAAGAGGTTGTCTTACAGTGTGTTGCCATAATAGGCTACTATACAGACCATAAATCAACCTTGAGTCATGTTTTCTTTACCCTACGTCTAAATAAGGCACATTTTGTGTACGCCATTTTATTATAGAAGCTGTCAGACAGTCATGTATTGCTTATTAGACCCACTTTTCACATACAAAAATACCTCTGTGACTCACTGTGAGCTCCTGTAGCTCTGTGCACCACTCAGGTCACACCCTTCAACTACTGTATTTACAGAATCAGTCATAGTGCAGTCGCAGTGGTAAATCACTCTGAAATGCGAGATATTAATTTCATATCATTATTTCAAGGTGCTCACGTACCGCAAACGCCAAATGTACTGCAAAATCTTTAATCCCGAAGACACAGATGCAAGGATGTAAGTAAAGATCCATTGAATCACTTTTAATAGTACATTTTATTTGTCAGGTTCCCCACCTTCTGTCTGTGAAGTCAGCACGTGCACCTCCTCCGGGATATAATTCTAAGAATACATTACAGGAAGCTATTGGGAAAGGCTGCGTCTGTTTTTATTCAGACTTGACACGTCCCTCCTCTTATAATATCCTAACTAAAACCAACAATATCTGAAAAAATACTTTACCGTACTAACACCGTACTGTCATGAATCAGCCTAGCGTAGAAATATTGGGTCTTTGCAATTACTTCTAGAAGGTCAAAGGCTACGATTATTCAAATGTCTAACTTAAGCAAATATGACAGTGGATATTCACTGATGCTATTTAAAATAAGTGCAATTATTATGGTCCGTTGGCCATTGCTTAGAGATTTAACACTTGTCTGGTCATGTCTGGCATGCCGTATTGCAGTTTAACATGCTTCATCTCCTCTACTACATTGCTGAAATCTCTATATATACATAGACTATATATATAGTTGAGGTCAGAGCTTTAGATGCATCTTGGGTAAAAGCATTCACAGTTCACTGTCCGTTTAAACAGCCGGAAAGTTTCAGGAAATTGTAGTCATGACTTTAGAAACTTCAGAAACTTAGAAAAAAGGATATTTACACAAGTCCGGTTTCTCGTTGGGAGAAATTTCCAAACATTTCATGGAACCACATTTATTTGTTTAAACAATAGTAGAGCCATTGAATAGTTCAGGAAGGAGACATGTCCTGACTCCCAGAAATAAACAACAGTCAAGGAACTGGCGAAGATGTTGGAGGTAACTGGTCCAAAAACATCTGCATCCACAGTGACCAGCATCCAAAACCAGCGTCGTGTTGAGCGGTCGTTTTACTTCAAGGGGGACTGGTGCAAAATTGACGGCGTCGTGAAGAAGACTTATGTGGAAACGTCATCTGAAGACACATCAGGACAGTGATCTTAAGCATGACGTCCAAAATGGTAACAACGTGAGGCCAAAAAACGTTTCAGAGTTGCCATCACAAAACCTTAATCCAACAGAACATTTGTGGGCTGAACTGAAAAAGTGGGACCATAGTGTAAAGATGCTCACCTCAACCTGACTCAGTCGCACGAGTTCTTCCGGGACGAATGGGCCAAATTTCCTGCAGTGTTGTGTGAATGTTACCCCAAGCATTTGATCCAAGTTGCACAATTTAAAGGCAATGCCACCAAATATGAACGCAATGTACGTAAACTTTTGATCCTCTGAAAATGTGATACAATAAATAAAAACTGAAACCCAAACGTCTATCTACTATTATTCTGAAACTTCACATCAGATAGTGGATGTTCGCTGTCCTAATGAGGTTAACTGTAAATGAAGAACAGCTGTGGAGACTGGATGTTGCATTAAGGCAGGAAACTCCAATGTTATGCTTAATTTGCCTAACGCAGATTAATTAGATGAACAAGAGGCGCAGGAGGGAAGAGACAGGATTGAAATGGAAGAGGCTTTGCAGAGCATGTATGTTTCCACTCTACAAGCCACGTCTGGGAGGGGGTCATTCCTCGGGATCCATGTCAGCAGTCCTCTGGTCACAAGGGCATTTTTTGCAACTTTAAGGCAACTGCTACTTCCACATATGTTTAGGCAAAGCGTATTAAAGGCTTCATGCTGTCGTAATACTGGTATTTATGCTCTGCTGCTGAGTCACTTGCAGTACGGCCTGCATTTACAACCGCAGGCTTGAATTAGATAGAGTGACCTCTTACAAATCAAAGGAAAATCCTGATGGGAGTGGTTTGTTTCAGGTTGACGATACCCCCAACCAAGGGCTCACTGGATGTCTGATGAGTATGAAAATGATGTGAATTATAGCCTTGACAGTCAGCAGCTCTCAACTCTGCTGAACACCACCATCATCCAAACACCAAACGAGGGAATATCTGTTGGAAGAACTGGCGTTTCATCCCTTCAGTACAATCCGCACATTGAAGCGGCCCTTTTTTTTTGCCTTTATTTGACCGAGAACGTGGAAAGAGAGAGAGAGCAGGGGACTGACGAGCAGTAAATAATCCTACCGGCCACATTATGTTGGTTTTTCCTTTAATTTGTCACACGCCTGTATATCTTAGTTTCACGAGAGGGCGTCCGCATGGTCTGGTGCATTTTTCTGTATAAAAATTAATTTTTACCAACACATACTGTAGCATGCTGCGGCTTACCTCCCCAGCTTTTTCAAATTTTCAAAAGACTCGCGTTTAATGGAAATTGTTAACATTTCTGCTTGAGGGACAAGGGTGTGTGTGACTTTGCACGGTTTAATAATTCCATCTGGTCAGCAGGTGGGAACTGAAGGGAATATTCATGCAGTCATCTTCAGCGGCCGCTGTGTGAAAATCCAATCAGCAGGTCAGACTGGAAGGCTTTAACATACATCAAGAATGCCTGATAGCTTTTCCCAGCATGGGAGCCCTCAAAGACTGCCAGGGAGCTTTGACTGCTAAAGTGGAATATTTAGAGTAACTAAATAGAGCAAAGCATTCTGGTCCTTCTATCCCTGTCACATGCTGCCCGTAATTGGACTTACACTGTTATACTGTGTGTGGGTATGTACATAGTGTGTCTGCGGTGACATTCAGTACTCTTGTGTGTTTGGAGACAGATTATGGCTCCAAAGCCTGAATGTTGGCATTTGAGGTCCCTTTCCTCTGAGTGCTTTCTGTGCACACTATATGATGTTGTCCTTCAACCAAATGCCAGACCTTAGAGTTATGTGAATGGTCAATGAATCACAGCTCCGTTAGCAGCCCCTAAAATTGACTCATTGATGTTTATGCTGTGAAACCTAAAAGGAATGAATGTCGCGAAAAAGGCGACAAATTGTAACACTGGCTGGTGGATCTTCACCGCGTGGTTCTCCCGTTTTGGCGTACAGGCTGAAAACACTAACCTGTCAAATGTGAACCCACTGGAAAATGTACTGACAAGGCGAACGTAAACGAAACGAACTGTCAGAGGCAACACAGTCATTTAGTTTGTGTATCCCTTGTGTAAATTACTGTCGTTTTTTTAAGTAAGTACAGATCCACTGCGAGCTGATCCAAAAATAAATGATCATGTTTCCATTAATTTTATATTATTAAAAAAATCCAGGCTCTAACCTTTTATCATACCAGTACAATTATACAGTCTATAATTTTAATATTACCGGCGGAGTGTTGGGTCTGTGTTCAGGGAGGTAGGAGGTGTTTTACGTGCGTTTACAGGCTTTTGCACCTGCGTCACCAAACATTCAGTCACTCTTCCATGATCTATATTGACCTACATACATAATCCTGCCTCCGTGTTGTGACTGGTAATATGTTGCTCCTGTTTACTTTTCTCTTTCTGACGATTCTCTGAGGGGGAAGCTTTTCCAGGTTGCACCACTTCCTCTGAGAAATAGACATTTGAGGTAGCAGGCGTTGAATCTGTGCAATAACTCCTGACAGATAACTCAAGTGTGCCAGCAATGTGTTCCCCAGCAGTGGGACGAGTGAGAATATGAATGCCCTGCCATCTTGGCTGTAGTTCCAATATGATCTCAGTTACCTTACATTTCTCTGCACATAAGGGAAACAGCACTAGTTTTAAATTAAGAAGGACGATACCAGACATCTGCGTTATACATTAAATACAGTAATAAAATAGTAGTAGTAGTAGATTATGTCAGGACACAGCATGTCACCACTGCTGCTGATGAAAAGCTATCTTGTTTACAGACGAGGTAATGTATTAAAGTTCTAGTCACATTACATTTATGGACATATATTCACATTTTGTCATTTCATTCTAATGAAATAGCTACACGTAACCCGAAACGTTAATGTCAATAAAGGGGTTACGACACAACTGAAAGGCGACCAAATTAAACGGGACGTTTTTAGATAAGTGCAGAAATGTTACATGTTATAGCTTTAACTAGAGCTTAAAAGTACATTTACTCTAACTTGAACGTGTGCACTGTATGTGTACAGGGGAAAGACTGGCAATCACGAACACAATTAACCCCATAAACTGTAAATGATAATAAAGCAGTTAGTCTCAGCATGTGTAACAAGCCCATGAACCAAAGCCTCCGTCATTAGAACATAATAAGTAAAATGATGTATTTATATTAAAAGCCTGCGATACCACAGACCTCTAGGTCAGAGTATTGATTTTGGATTAAAGCTCTTGTTTTTAAATCCCACATTAACGTGTATGTAAATCCTCCTGCTGTCTATCTCACAGTGCCGAGATGGGTAACACATTTCTCATATTTTCTCAAGACTGCTGGCTTCTCTCAGTCACTCAGCCTATTCCATTTAAACATACATTTTGTTGTGTTTGTCACTGATGAGGTGGAGGTGAAGCCTCTGCCTACTCAGCATGACTAATTGCCCATAAGTGGCCATTCCAGGCTCGGAAGCAAAGCATCATAAATACCAAACAAACATACTGAGTCACTCCATGCATTGTACTGTTATTCTCAGTACAGGAAAGAAAGTGTCTCTAACCATATGCGGAGAGAGCGACAGAAGGTTATTTATAAGTAAGATATTTAAATTTGCTAAATAGATAGAAGGATTTGGTATTTTTACATTTGATAGATGCATTTTTCTAATCCTCCGTGCGGTTAGTGGCTGAAGGAAGTCATGAAGCCATTTCCCTTGTTACAGATAATAACGAAGTGCTAACTGTTCTCTGAGTTGAGTAATGAGTTAAAGCAGGGGCAGAGGAAAGTCACGCTGATAATGGAAAACAACTGCCTAACCTCTGCTATACATAACTCAGCAGTGGCTGCGTGTACGGTCGCATACAGGCGTATCCTCAGGTGCCGCAGAATACTTTCAGACCAGATGTTCATTAAGACTGAAGTTTTTTTTTTTTTTCTGGATGCAGGCAAGCTGACAAAAATGAAATGCGTGAACATGGTAAGCGATGGAAAATAAAGCCCGCCTGTCCGGACGTCAGGAGGTTTCCAGCAGGGACGCTGGCCAGATCCTCTTTTACTCTATTTGTCATTAACATTTACAGTGGCAAAGCTTTCTGGATTTAACGCTCATAAATCAAGATATTTCTTCTAGGCTCCAATAGCCCCTAACTAATTTTTCTCCCTTCCTGTGTTTAGAAACCACAACATATTGACAGTCTGGTCAATCTCCTTCCAGACTACATTAGTCACACAGCACAGAAGCCTGCTAACCTCCTCCTATCCTCTGTTTATTTCACAAATGTGGATGAGTGAGAGTAAATTTGCCAGCCACTCCACTTCTTGCTTTGCTTGCCAATACTTTTTCTCCAGCCAAGTTTAGCCACAGCTGTTTACAAATTAGGTGGTTTTTTTGGGGCTTTTTTTTTTTGTATTATTGCTACAGAACCTGCTCTCTGTGATATTTCTATAATGGGGCTGAGATTTAACAACACCTCTTGTTAACACATACCACCATCTTATAAACTCTTAAACCCATTTCAGCTTAGTGCATTTGGCAACTTGAAGATATGTAGATACATTAACAGAAGTATATCTTTGAATCCCGAACCTGAATATGTAACCTGATGTAATGAAAGCACCCGTTTTAAACATGCGACAGGCGTGCATGAATACCAAGAACCGCATTTTTACCGCATTGAAAGTCCGGCACAATCATCGTACCACTCGTTGTGAAGACGCTTTCACCTCATTATGTAATGCGCAGTGCAGAATAGTGTGTGTTTGTGGCTGTGGTCGGTGAGAGCTGTATAGCAGTGTGCTTGTGAGACCGAGCTAGTCCACACCTTGGTTCACCCAGATACAGATATGGTCTGCTCTCCTCTCGTCAACCCTCTGTGGCATTGTTTGAATCCACCTCGTTGCTGCCATGGCAACCGGAGCAGAGAGAAGATGAGATACAAATGAGAGATAGCGAAAGGCCATGACCTGTACTTTGTCTGACACTCTCTCATGATATCGTTTGGTATTCTGGCTGAACGACATGTCAGTGTATGTGGTGCTAACTAAGTATATTGGGATTAATAGCACTTTTCTCACTTTTTCTCATTCTTTTCTTGAATATACAATGCAACATCATGTGCGGTACTCCCATTTATGGCGGCAGAGGCATCGTCACATCTTCTCAAAGGCACTGACTTGTAAAGGGTAACCAGCCAAATACCTCTTCACGGTGTTTATACTGCTCTACAAAAACTCAAAGTAATTTAACTGACTTTAACCCTGAAACTCACATTGTATACCTGGCTTAATTTCTCGCACTGTGCATGTTTAACAGGCTTTTCCTGATTTTTGGCTGTTTATTTTTAGTCACCGAAGGCGTCACGTCTGCACAGCCACAGCGAGTTATGATTTAATTGATTTTCCACAGGATGAATGTTTGCCTTGTAGGAGCTTTGATGTCTAAATTGATAAGTTCTGGTGATTTGTGGACACATCAAAAGGAATGCATTTGAAGTACAGCAGTATTTCATCTGTCTGGTGTAGGAAAATGAGGGCTGTGATTATAGAGCACCTTTTTCTTCAGTGAAATACCATGGGGGGGGGGGCATCAGGGGCACAGATGTTACATTAAAGACAAATGATATTGGTGACTGATGATATATTTAAGACTTGAGTCAAATTCTCCCACTGTGTGAGCATATTAATGCTACACAGATGGAAAGTGAAATTTTGGGCCAGACAATGAACTCTCCTTGTTCAATGACAAATATACAGTTTGGCAGAGCTGTTTTTACTCAGCCTTGTCCTTGTCTTCCTCCGCTGTTTCCACATGAGAGGCTTAAAAGCACTGCTGCTTTTTCTCTCCACGCACCTTTCACACAGCTGTTACGAAAGCAGTCAAACAGAAAACGACAGTGTGTTTCAAAGGAGTATTGATTTGCAATCAGAAAGGGGGGGGGGTGTCTCAGCCAGACCTGCACCCGAGAGGGATGCAAACCCATCTCTTATAAGGGGCCGAAACCGGTTTCAACACGCCATATGGTTCAATTCTTCAACTAGATGCACCAAAATGTAATTACTCCTAGATATTCACTCAGCCAATATACTCTATCGAGTGTCAGGAATATCAATACAGTCGTTAAAGACTTACGCTGGTCGCACACACAGACACAATGTTCACCACAAAAACAATTTTCAATAACCCTTGAGTCCAATCTAGCACCAACGTTGTGTATGAAAATGAAAAGAATAGATGTAGAAATGTGGCTGGCATAATGTTATCAACATTATGTAAGTGAACAAATCTAAACCAATATAGTCCGTGGGGATTACAACTATGTATGTGTGTACAATATGATAACATAGCGTAACAAGATGTTGAATTTTATTAATGTCACGATATAATAATTCCTTCAAGTTCTGCTTTGTTTTAACAGAGAGCCCGTTCTCACTCCCAAGTGTTTTCAAGGGTATCGCTCTAGCATCTATTTTCAATGCGCAGGGTACCGCGTAGAAGTCAATGTACATCCTTAGACATTGGAAACTGACGTCAGGAGGTGGTGGTTGTAGCGACACACTAACACACAGGAGACCAGGGTTCGATCGGGGATCCCATTTCAAGCTGTATTTATATGTGAATCCGTCTTCTTCTTTGTCTGTCTTTTTTTTTAGCCCTTCCACGTGACCCCTTATCCCTATCCTTAACCAGGTGGCATTTACACCTAAACCTACAAACAAACTGTAACCATGGCATCCTCTACATGTCTGTCAGACTACCTTACCCATTGTGTTGTCTTTACTTTTGAGATACTCTGGTATACCTTGGGTCCAAAAGTGAAACATAACTCTAGACTTGTCACTAGGTGGCAGCATTAGACTGAAGTTTATGAAATAGATTTATGTATTCCTGGACATAGCATTCAGAGGCCAAGAAAAGAGTTCAGTCAAATTTCTGGGATCCAGATATTCAGTCACGTAGAAGGTTTCATAAGACCGATGGAGAGTTGTGGTTGTCACACACATTCACAGACAGACACGGGCTGATGGCAAATGGACATTCTGTTTTTTGTTACACTTGTATACAATACAATATCTGTAACGGTGATATTTTGAGCAAAGACAGTGTATAACTGAGTTTGTTAATGTGTGTGGTCTCAAAACATAATGAAAATTCACTCACATAGGCAAGGTAGGACCTTTAACATTTTAAAAATGCCTTTTTTTATGCTTCATGCACCAAAAAAACATAATTCAATTCAGCTACACTGCACTGGAGTAGGAGCAAGAGGCAATATATCAAAACTTGGACAAATAAAACAGTAACTATTTGACAGATAGCTTCCACAAGAGTTTTGGAGAAAATACGTTTCTTTGAGATTTGAGTGAGCCAACCCTTTAACTGTTAAATTAACTAAGGCTGTAGTAGGAGAGACAAAACATCCATTATTTTATGAGTCATGTCTCCTAATCCAGATGTTGTTTCCTATGTCACATTTCCTGTTTTCTCTCATCTGCCATGTTCCTGCCAAACAGCTTTGCTGCTTGCCCACACACAAAGTACACACTTGTACAACTGTTGTGGGTCGCAAATTACCTGTCTCCTCATCTCTGGTCAGGGCAGGTAGCGTGCAGTGGAAAAAATGTGTTGTTTCACAAGGTTAACAGCGGCCAGCCATACAGCATCATCCTCAGAAACACTGACAGCAGCTCAAAGCAGAGCAGATGATGAATGACGCCTCCAATGGGGAGGCAGGGGAGGGCATATTGAGAAGGACTCGGCATTGCAATGAGACATTGTTAACTCCTTGAGATTCTTCCAAACATTACTCCCAGTCTAACAACAATGGGCATTTGGATTATTATGAAAGTCTGTCTGGGTTTTTACTGAGTATGGTCAAGTTGCAGTTTGTATGAAGTTAATGGAAATCTGGTAGAATGATATTAAAATGTGTTTTACGAGAAATGAGTTGATGTGTGTAAATTATGCCACAGAAGTCGACATATACTCAAGAAGAAAGACACCGAGTTGGATTGGTTGGTTCGTCGAGTAAAATGGCTGACACGTTTGTCCACTTACAGCCATACAAAATGATCTTCAACCAGTAAGGCTTGCTGGTTGAAGATCATTTTTCCTCCTTCTGTTTCTTGTCTTGTGACTAAACATCCCCTTCATCAATTCTCATCATTAGTCTGCAGCGGTCTAGCCAGTGGGTCTCGCTGAACCTCCAGGGAGACGTTTGCAACAACACTTCCTACGGAGTGTCGAACATATTTCAGAAAAAGTGTGGGAATTTGGAGATGGGAATGATGAATAACCATTTTATATTCCCCCACTCAAACTGTGACTCGCTAAGAAATTCTAACAGACATCACAGATGGTTTCACTTCTTTTCATGTTTGCCGAGTAAGAAGCAACATCTTTTTCTGACATGCTACAGAATGTGAACATGGTATATGGACTTTCCTTGGACCAGAAATAAAGTATTAAATTTACGCATTTTTCACATTTTCACAGCACCACATGTTTCCAGCCCTAGTGGGAGACGTATCCTCTGTGACCAAGAGCCCGAGGCTCAGAGACATTAGACTTGATTCTCCTCTCTCTCACTCTCTCCCACTCACTCTTTCCGTCTTGTAATACACCTTAACACAGGGTGCCTATTCATCTACAACTTGCTCCATCAGGAGATGCATTCTTTATGGCCTGCTATGTTTTAAAGGCCACATAAACCTCTACATAGGTATATTAACCTCCCCCAACATGCTTGCCAGATAATGTAAAACAGACTGTGCGATTTAAAGGGAAACAACAACAAGAAACAACAAGATTCTTTCCTCATGAAAAATGAGCCCACAATATATTCATCAGGATTTGTGTCTGTCTGACAATGCAGTGTCAGTAGCCCATACAGTGAACAGCAGTCTGAGCGCTGAAAGTTGGATTGACAGTGTTGATAGTTTCTGTATATTCCTCTGAGAAGTCTACCGAGGAGTAATTACTGTAATTCTAAAAAGCTCAGTGGAGTGTTTGGATATGTGAAGAATTGTATAAACAGCTGCTGTACATATACATTGTGAGAATATAAGGAAACGGCTTCATCATCACGGAGCCCAGAGACAAAATCACTGCATAATGCAGCATTTCTTAAAGCCATTACAAGAACAAAACCACCAATTTTTCATTAGTAATGCACAGAAGTTTGACAGCAGAAGTTTCCCCTCTCTCTCTTCACTCTCTTTGCTCGTTCTTACTTACACACAGAAGCACACACACACTTTGGCAGGAATTACAGTGCAGACATAAGTGGAAAATGGCCTTCATAGTGCTCTTTGGGTTGGGGTAGTGGGGTAGGGGGAGGCTCCTCAAGATGTCTGACATGTTTCTGCAGTACCGCAGGCCACTGGCTGGCCCAGAGCACAGGCTTGTGGTGGGCTGTTTGTCTGCGTGAAGCTGGCATGGCCTCTTGTTCCCCTGCATCTGTTCCCCATTAGCCGAGCCGAGAGTATAAAGCAGGGAGCTGACAGGGGCTGGGAACACTCTAGTTCCTGCCTGGATCATGGGGCTTACTATCTGGCTGTGTGTGCTCTGCCTGCAGGCGAGCCTGCTGTCACACGCTCTCGACTGCTCAGGAGCGACTCAGGGAGAGCTCTGTGTCAGTGGACAGACCGCAGACGCACAGGTAAGAGGAGCTTTTCAAATGGATGTGATAGTTAGGGAAGTATGGTGGTAACCAAGGGTGTTTATTATGTACCAGTCAGCTTTTCCGTCTACAGTACAGGTGTAGTTGGAGCCCGTTTGAGTCTGTTTGAACGTACATGTAAACTGATAGCACTCTAGTCTTAAATGAAAATAAGAAGAAGAATCTCAATTTTCAGGATTTTCTCATTAAGCAAGCTATAAAACATCTTCTGAAATACCCCGTGACAGTGAAAAGTGGAGTTTTTATGATTTTACATGCTGGCTTAAAGTTAGTTCAGTTTTAATTCTGGATAAGCATTGTTTGAAAATCACAAAATAGTTGAAGCAGTTATCAGACTTTAATATAAACCATACTTCACTTGAGTTAAAGACTAAACATATGTGTCAAACCCTTCTGCATCTCTTATGAACTGATATTTCATTTCTTGTGCTTGGGGTAGTTTTAAATAAGAATGTCTTTAAAAGTGTACCTATTCAGCCTTTTCTTTTCAGTAACAAAGACACAGTGTGGTTACTGTTTACACAGTAGCTTGGCCAGAGGAAGCCACAACTTTCATGGAATGTACGTTCACTCGGACTCCTCAGAAAGAGGCTGCTGTGACGATAATAGTGGTCAAGTGTATTTCAGGGTGAAAGGAGATGTGTCCAGCGTCTAACTTTTCCTTAACCTAGGGACCCGAGGAGACGTATAATTTCTGTAAAAGAAACAGTCTCATTGTAATGGTTTTTACAGCCATAATGCCACCACACCAAAAATATACCCTATGTGGAACAAACTCCTTCAGCTCTATTTTGGCTTTTCATGTGGCTACCGGCTGTTATACTTTAAACTTGTGGTTAACATTTTTCTGTGGACAGTCCTCATGTTCTGTCCAAAGTAATCATCCTCATCTGGACAACGGTTTCAACAGCTGCACGAGCTGAGAGGATGATTTTCACCCACACATGAAAGACAGAATAGTTGGGAATTCTGGTCCATCTGAGGGACTCTGTGCCACATATGTGCTTTTCTGCAGCAGTTATTTGTAATGTAATTACAGCATGCTCAATTATAAGCTTCAAATGTGGTGAGAACTAACTAATACCCAAAGGCAGCATCTTTTCAAAGGATACATTTGGTTTAGTTTACTTGTGTTTGCCTCTTCCCACCAAGGTCACTTGTGTTTATAATTGAGATGAAAACATTAAATGAGTCATTTATGGGAATCGTGAACACATAATGCCAGCGACAGCAGAAAACCAAGCGGATTGGATGAAGAAAAAACATTATTTCTATCCAAAATACACACTCGAATAAAAAAACAGTCAACCCAATGTTCTGTGGTTGCAAGACGCGTAAGATCCCAGCTGCCTTTTTGTTTTAATTAAATGGTGATTTACGGTATATTTTGGAATTTAAACATGATATGCCTGGGTTTGTCTGGGTTGTGACTACAGATGGCAAACAGAAGACGCTATTGTTGTTCGCGTGCTTGTAAACTGTTAACAGGTCAATTCAGTGTAAAGACATGCATTTCTCTGTATTAATGGAATAATGACTCACTATTAAATTATATAAGACATAATCTAAGTCCATTTTTGTTACTTAAATGGATACAAACAGCATGAACAGTGACCCTCTCCTTTTCCTCTTCTCAGTCTGACGATGATAAACAGCAGAGGGCGCTACCCTTGACTGAAGGACTGGTATGTACCTCTATTTACTCTTGTCCTATTACTAGATTAGTAAGGCTTCTGTCTGAATCCTTATTTTCACAGTCAGAGGGCTCTGTGTCATAGAAACTTGAAATCGGGTACGAAACGAGCGAAAAACATCATGGCCCTATAAATAACTGAGGAAAATAATGTGGTTTGGGAAAGAAAAAAAAAAAAAAGAGCTCTGAGTTCATTCTTTCTTAAATAACACTAAACACAATTATGTCATTCCATGCTAATGCAAGACCTAGATATTTAAATTATTGATGCAAATGATGATGTGATGTAACTGAGACAAAGCTATCATTCAGAATAAAGACAAGTTACTGATGAGAGGGATGAGAAATGTGTTCATCCGTGCAGGCTGACTCGTCGAAACCTTCAATAATCATCCCCGTTTCAATTACGTTTCCAAATACCCAAATATCACCGTTGTACCCCTGCCATTCTCAGATATTCCGCGAAGCAAATACCACGGTGTTGACAAGTGAAAATCATTCAAAATGTAGGTCAACAGCAATCACAGTAAGCTTTCTGAATGGCATCTCAAATGATTGCAACGCAGCTATTTTGTAGTCGTTTTTGTTTTCAGCAGAGTGGAAAAAGTGAATGGATAGGAAGTCATTATCCAATACTGGAAACAATCTTTTTATTTCCTCACTTACATAACTTGAAGGGGGGAGAGAAAAAAAAAAATACAAAAAATAAAAGTGCAGATGCAGTCAAAGCCCTGCGGTGTTGTAATAAATTGACCACAAAGTCCTAATTGGCAAAGTGAAGCCTGTTGTTTCTCGAAGTGACACCCCATTTATTAGGAAAACGCGGGGATCAATAGCAGTCCCTCATTTGTGTGCAGATCAATGAAAAGTGGAGGAAATGGAGGGGCCGCTGACGATAATAATTTTGCCGTTTCCTCCCCTCAATGCTCGTGGCTGCCAATAAAACTAACTAACAAACTGAATGCGAGACTGTGGGGAGACTAAGACGAGGCAAAGCGGGACAGAGCAGAGCAGGTGATAGAGGAGGAGACAGAGGAAGACACGAGACAGGACAGGGAAGGACAAGTCGGGATAGGAAAGGGCCAAGGAGGAAAACACAATCTTAGTACAGTATTCATTACGCATAAGACCTGATGACCTTTATTACAAAAAAAAAAAAAGAGTTGTTTTTTTTCCCTTCTGCGGTTGTGGATGTGGTTATGACTGTCTCATCCTGTAGGTTTTGTTCAGACGTAAGAGACAGTTGGAGCGAAGGGGTCCCACCCACCTGAGTCACTCCAGCCTGCCCGGGGCCGTCTCTGTCAAAGGCTTCCCTAACACTCTTATCCAGGTAAAACACTCGTGTTATTCACACAGGAGTCAGAGTGAGCAAAAGCCAAAAGCGGAGGCGGTGGCTGCTGCTGCTGCTGCTGCTGCTGCTGCTGCTGCACGTCCAGTAAAAGTTTTAGTCACGTATGAACGTCTTCTGTTTGAGCTGATTTTGTTCACAAAACTGATCAAAGTGCCATAGAAGAGCGCGTTGGAAGAATAACAGAGAGTGACGCGCAAAAGAGTGGGGGGTACGGGTACGAGTACGCGCGGATCTAAAAAAAATGAGCGCAGATCTGTATATGCATCGTTGTGATGATTCTCATCCCTCTGTCCGTGGTTTCTCAGACTGATAGGTCCAGGCGACACTTGGTTCAAGCAGCGAATAAGAAAAAGAACAAGCGTAAATCCCGCGTTGGCTCCTTCTCGCTCCTTAGCAACGACAAGCAATCCACCCCCCTACAGGTGAGTCTCCATGGTAACCACTGAGCACAAGAACAGCTGGGGCAATGAGGCCGGATGTGCAGGCAGAGTTATAAGGCCACCTTACTTGGTTTTATTGGATCAGTTTGGTGCACTCGCTGGTTTGGCGCTGGTTATACACTGCGCCCATGCGCAAGCAACCATCCAGAAACAGCTAGATGTTTGGGTGATGTGTCCTATCAAACAGTATTTTTCATCATACTCAAATGTTAAACTATAACACTGGGGGGGGGGTTGTACTTTTTAGGTGGTTAGAGCACGGAGACAGGTGAAGAACGAGCCTCCCAAAGGAAGGAAGGCAGACCGTTCTGGGGCTTTCTCTGTCCTGGTGAGTCATGTCAAGAGTGTTTATTCCCTTACACAAATACACTACATAACACTTGATGAATATGTATGC
This sequence comes from Coranthus polyacanthus, assembly GCA_037367275.1. Taxonomy (NCBI): domain Eukaryota; kingdom Metazoa; phylum Chordata; class Actinopteri; order Kurtiformes; family Apogonidae; genus Coranthus; species Coranthus polyacanthus. The sequence continues at coordinate 15,393,800 of JAPQRN010000014.1, read as the reverse complement.
CATGTGTTTTGTGCTCTCCAGGGAGATCCACAGAATGACGGGCAGAATGACAGAACCAAGAGGAGCATATAGAAGAAAACTGCTGCGATGTTTAGTGTATGTGTATAGTGCAAACATGTCCAGATTTGACCAAATATGTTGCAAACCGAGGATTATTTAGTGAGAGCAGGACATACGTGTCTATTTGATTTAAGTGATTTTCATGTGCGTTTACTATTACTGTTCCAGCTGTAAACTAGCCTCCTTGTATCAGCCGATATGGAAACTTTTTTTATATAATGGTTCTAACTTGCATGTTACGGAGAAAGTCATAAAAGATCCCACATTAATATTGTAGTTCAGCATTTTGTTGTATTTTATCACAGATTCCTTAATAAGAGATGGTGGTATATATTTTTGCAGAAATATTTCTTGTGTTGTTATATCAGACTTCAATAAAGGTTTAGTAGAAAAATACGGTGTAACAGTCTTTAAACATTAAGTGCTTTATTCTCCACTGGAGCCTTCTCTATAAAATTGGATAATAGTTTTTACACTCTCAGGTCCATTAAGAAATTGTGTAACAGTTTTGCAGCAGCTCAGTCTTTCCCCTTTCTCTTTCCAGAATGACACATTAAATGTACCACAAAAAGGTCTGCAGAACTATTTCAGAAATTGAGTATGAGGGCGTTAAACACCACTTAGTCCCCAGTTACAGATGGCAAGTGTTACAGGTACAGGCGTGATTGGTAAAGATGGCAACGAGGGGGGGGGGGCAGCAGCAACCCCTTTCCTGAAAGTGCCACTAATTCATTTACTTTACAGCAGGCAGCTTCATATAGCCTGCGCAAGAGAGGGAAAAAGCTCTAAATGTAGTCCAGGCCATCTGTTTCAGGAGTTGTCTATTTAAATATCTTGTGTCATTTTTAATTCATTTGGCCAGAAATGGAAACACAAGGCCCAGACCAGACGAATTGTTGAATATTTCTGCAGGACACTGACGTCAACATTTGCAAATGAGATCTGTGGGTAGCTCTGCCCAGTGTATTACGTCTCTAATGAGTGTGTTACGGCGTATCGGACTGGTGATTTAACAAATCGCCGGTGTAGCGAGATGAATATATCCCCATGCTATGGTGAGACGGGGTAAGAAAAAAAAAAAAAAAAAGATACAGTACCTAAAACCGTGCTCGTAGTCAAAGCCACTAGAAAGTCCAGAGTATGAAGCAATCTGATGAGAAAATGAGCCTGTGTAAAAATGAATAGGATGAGTCATCCTCCGCTCATTTACTGATCAAAGCCTTCAGCTCGTGACGTGGGTATGCAGTACTCACGGTCTCATTTCTATGTGTTTACGGGCGCAAACACACACACACACACACACACACACACACA